>JAAOOA010001909.1:32500-77500 GCA_012861695.1 Trematomus loennbergii | reverse complement strand
ATTCCTAAAAGTTCCCTTATGCATGAAACCTCTTCTAAACTTTCTCATTTTGCATTTCTGAATGACTTAAAATCCCACATTTTACATTCATATTATATTTATATTGAATAATACATTCTTGCACCCCTTGATCTGTGCTATTGCTACTTGTTGGCTGTAGTTGTATTATATTTTCTATAACTAAGCTTCACATTTCTTTGTATTTCTCATAAAGTTCCAGCATGCTTACTTATTAGCTTATTAGCTCGCTTGCCTGTTTACTTGCTAAGTGCGTACTTACTTTCTAGCTTGCTTACTGGCTAACTTGCTTACTCGCATGTTCTACTTGCTTGCATACTTACCTACTTATTTGCTTATTGGCTTGTTCACTTCCTTGCTTATTCGCTTGTTTGACATTTACTGACTTACGGCCCGTCCACACGGCGGCGTGCGTTGAAGCTTCAACGCTTCTGCCCATTCACTTTGAATGGGGTGACGTCACGCTTTGCCGAACTGCATTGTGGGAGCGTCGATTCGCTTTGCTCGCTTCAAAAGTTGAGCAATGTTCAACTTTTGAAGCTTCGGCGGAAGCGTCAGCCAATCGAATCATATGCCAGTACAAGCTCTAGCCAATCAAACCGCGTGCTTGTGTGTCCGGGCGGGAGATTCATGTGATGGTTGTTAGTCGAGCTTCAGACACGCCCGCCGCCAAGCTTCAACGCACGCCGCCGTGTGGACGCTGCGTTACTTACTTGCTCTGTTCCTTGCATGCTTACTAGTTTACTTACACTCTTACTTGCTTGCTTGCATGCTTACAGACTTATTTACTTAATTGCTTACTTTTACCTGACTTGTTTACTCCTTTGCTTGATACAGTACGTACTTGCTTGCATGCTTACTTTTACCATAATCACTTGCTTGATACGTACTTGCTTGCATGCTTACTAACTTATTTACTCACTTCTTGCTTTCTTGCATACTTTCTTACTGACAGTACATACAATTTGCCAAAAAGCACCAGTCCACACTCTGTCTGTTCGGGGATTTGAACCGGCGACCCTCCACTTCCCTAACAAAGGTACTGCCACCCTTAAAAGTAGACACTACATACATGCAGTATCTCAAATGTAAAAAAAATTATTTAAACAAAAATTAAAGAATTACAATTTTTTAATTCTTTTTAAATAATTTTATTTTTTAAAGAATTAAGAATTAAAAAAAATTAGAATTAAAAGAATTAGAAAAAAATAAGATTAAATTAAGAAAGTAAACCTCAGAAGTTCCAAGGAGGCAAACTGGCACCTCTAAAACGCACCAGTCCACCCTCTGTCTGTTCGGGGATTTGAACCGGCCACCCTTAAAGTAGACATTACATACATGCAGTATCTCAAATGTAAAATGTAAAGAAAAAAATTTAAGAATTTGTAAGAATTAAGAATTTAAAAAATAAAGAAAAAATAAACATTTAAAAAAATATTAAAAGTAAACCTCAGAAGTTCCCGGGAGGCAAACTAGCCCGTCTGGAAAGCACCAGTCCTCACTCTGTCTGAACCGGCGTTCCTCCACTTCCCTAACAAATTCCCTACAGACTGAGGTACTGCCACCCTTCAATGGACACTATCATTTTTTCTGCACTAATACTAAATGATCTGGAAGCTTTTTGTCAAGGTGTTGAAATGAAACGCACCTTCTGGCACCCCGAAGGTGTCGACGATGGCCTCCACCAGGCCCAGCACGAAGAGGGCGCAGGCGCACACGTTGGCCAGGAAGAACATGATGCCGATGCTTCCTCCGAACTCCGGACCCAGCGCTCTGCTGATCATATCTGAGAGACGCTCAGGAAAAGGGTTGGTTGGATAGGAAGTATTCATGTCTTTAAAAAAAAATGTGAAATATTTAAATTAAAAGATTAACATTTCAATTTAACATTTTTAAAATTTTAAATTTTAAAATTTTAAAATTGAAAAGTTGAAAATGTGAGAATTTAAAATGTAAAAGTTGAAAAGTAAAAAAAATGTAAAAGTTGAACATTTGAAATTGTTATCAAAATAATGTATATAAAATCTAAATAAATGGTCAAAATAAATAAATGTACATTTTAAAAATTGAAAAATTAAAAAAATTAAAAAATGTAAAGTTGAAAATGTGAGAATTTAAAAATGTAAAAGTTGAAAAGTAAAAAAAAAATGGAAAGTTGAACATTTGAAATTGTTATCAGAATAATGTATATAAAATCTAAAATAATTGGTAAAAATAAATAAATGTAGTTCTTCTGATTTTAAACTAATGCACAACCACCTAAAAAACAGTTCGTTATTTGAAGCGGGTTGTAGTAATCGCAGGTTTGTCGCTGTTCTGAATTTGATCTGTTTTGTAACTTGTATGGTTTATTGTGTCAGCTTAATGTAACACGGTGTCATGTGATGAAACTATGATGAAATGTCATGTAAAGTGGATACAGTAGGCCCCCCCGGCGTCCAGCGCTCCGTTGGTGGAGATGGCGCAGACCGACAGCACCGTCATGCAGATGATGAAATACATCAACAGGAACATGAAGATGGCTTGGTACAGTCCGGAGTGGCCCACCATGAAGCCTGCACAAAACACAAACACAGACACTGTCAGAGGAAGACTTCAAGAAACTGAACATTGTTTCACTTTGAGATACAAAAATTCACACTTGTGGAAAGTAACAGTGGTGGCTTCCTTCCTTGTTTTTCTATCAAAGCCAATAGACGCCTTAAACAGACATTTTTAACTCATTTTCTTTCCTTCATATTACTTACAGTTGCTTGGCCTCCGATGGTTTAGACCAGGGGCGTCAAACTCAAATACACAGAGGGCCAAAATTAAAAAATCGGTACTAGTCGAGGGCCGGACTGGTTCAATGTTTATTGCTAAACTTATTGCACATATTTAACCTGGAACTTACAAAGCTTAAATTATTGCCTATAAAAACAACATTAAATAATCAGTTGCATTCATTTCTTATGATTACATTTTTCCACAGGCCAACAACAGCTTAAAAAAACGATTCCCCTCAAAGAAAAAACAAACATGCCCTGTTGTCGTGAGAGAAAAAGTGCAGAAGGAAACATCCATGTAAACTCAGTGTGCTGCTCTGTGATGCTAGCTCAGATACTTGGCATCTCATCTTTGGTGCAAGGTCATCAATGTTGGGGTCAGGCTCTGAGCGGAGGAGACCCTCAGGATGGAGTGAAGGTGTGCGTGCAATATACCGGCGGGCCAGATCTAATAGCAATTAGAAATTATCCTGCGGGCCGAAATTAAATCCACCAAGGGCCTGATTTGGCCCCCGGGCCTTGAGTTTGACACCTGTGGTTTAGGATGATATTATGTGATGTGTTTGCTCAAAATAAAATAACAAACTTTTACACATGCAACAAAGAAAAGAGGCCTTTATAATATTGAAAACAAATATGCAAAACTCAAATAAGATAACAAACAACTTAGGTATTCTTTCTGTCTTGATACGGCTTATATAACTTGATAACTTAAAGGGTAATTGGACGGTTAGAAAACTGTTCTTCGACGGCGTGTTTCTAGCAGGTTGCTGCCCATCACTGTCACTTTAGAGGAGGCGCCGTGGGAAATGTAGTCTTTTATACTCTGGTTGACTACAGATGTCACGATTAGGTGGCCTTTCTTATAAAAACAAAATACTGGCTCTATATGGGTGTCTAGATCAGGTCTCTAGTAATTGTGTGCTCAAAGTGCACCAGATTGAAGCATTTTACTTTAAAATGTTCAAAACAATCTTCCCGGGGGGTATACCACCGGACCCCTTGAGGATGTGACGTCCACCCCCCAATTAAAACATGTGAATACATTTGAAGCCATTTTGACATATGTCACTGTCCATTCTTACCTACCCTACCTTTCAGTACTTGAGGTACTTGTACTTCAATTTATGCTAGTTTATACTTCTATTATTACATTTTGGATGCTATTAATGTACTTTTTACTCCACTAAGTATTCGACAGCTTGAGTTACTTACAGATTCAGATTATTAGATAATACAAAATATAAATCAGAAGAGAGAAATTCAACTTCCCAGTCGTATGTCAGATGTTTTTGTTCAGACAGAGACAGAGAGGCTTGTTTGAGACGAGCTGCGGCTCGCCTTGAAAGTACACGAGAATAGCCGATTGCAGCCGGGGGAGGTCTCAAAAGCTCGCCTGAAGTCGGACAGCTCGGAGTCGGCTTGACTCGGTTTGCATTTATAAAGAATCACAAATGTGTTTAATCGTTAATGTCAGGTATGTACTAAGTATAGGGATGTCCCGATCAGCTTTTTTTGCTCCCGATCCGATTCCGATCATTTGATTTTGACAATCTGCCGATACCGATTTTTCCCGATCCGATCTTTATGCAATGCATTAAGAGAAAAAAAAGGTAACAGATAACGGCTGGTCATCCAACGCGATGAATTCAGCTATCTTGGCTGTTATTCTTTTGGCCTTTTCACTGTTCTGCGGCAGTTTCTCTTTTTTAAAAGTCTCTGAAAGTGTCGGTTGTTTCAGTGCCGTTACCTGAGTGGCCGCTGTGTACTCGTCGTGTTGTTGTTGTGGTGTTTGTATTAGATTGGTCGTGTTGAACGTAGCTCTGTTCTTTCCACCACGCGGAACCTCCGCCTTGCAAACATTGCATCTGGCTGTGACACTGCCTTCGCTTTCAATTTTATAATACTTCCAAATTCCTGACATTTTCTCTGTCCCGAGTCACCAGCTGAACGTAGCCTCTCGTTACACCAGCTGAACGTAGCTCTCGTTACACCAGCTGAACGTAGCCTCTCGTTACACCAGCTGAACGTAGCCTCTCGTTACACCAGCTGAACGTAGCCTCTCGTTACACCAGCTGAACGTAGCCTCTCGTTACACCAGCTGAACGTAGCCTCTCGTTACACCAGCTGAACGTAGCCTCTTGTTACACCAGCTGAACGTAGCCTCTCGTTACACCAGCTGGACGTAGCCTCTCGTTAGCTTACTGCTACTATTAGACACTGCGCCCTGCCCACTCTGTTGCCAGATTTGAGAGAAATAAGCAACCAGGTCTTTGAAAACAAGCCCAAAAGAAGCAACACATACATGATGTTGTGTCATTTTAAACCAAAACTAAGGCCTCAGGATGACTTTAAGACGTGAACATGGTCATTTTTGTTTTGTAACATTAAATAAAATGTATAAAAATATTTTATAATTTTTTTTAAAAATGTAAAAAAAATTCCCGATCCCCGATTTTTTTCTCCCGATTCCGATCTTTTGAAAATCACGTGATCGGCTCCGATCCCTGATCACGTGATCGGATCGGGACATCCCTAACTAAGTATATACATTTGTTCCTGCTCAAGATTAGATTCAACTTTATTGTTATTGCACAGATTACAGGTACTGAGACAACGAAATGCAGTTTAGCTTCTAACCAGGAGTGCATAAAGCAGTAAAGTGAAAAGTAATGTACACAATCTACAGAATAAAATATAGAATGAATTGAATGATGAATAAACAGTGAGGGGTATGAATACACTATACACAGCAGCCTGTGAGCAGTATGAACAGTGTGTATGAATACATTAGATATACACAGTAGCCTGTGAGCAGTATGAACAGTGTGTATGAATACACTAGATATACACAGCAGCCTGTGAGCAGTATGAACAGTGTGTATGAATACACTAGATATACACAGCAGCCTGTGAGCAGTATGAACAGTGTGTATGAATACACTAGATATACACAGTAGCCTGTGAGCAGTATGAACAGTGTGTATGAATACACTAGATATACACAGCAGCCTGTGAGCAGTATGAACAGTGTGTATGAATACACTAGATATACACAGTAGCCTGTGAGCAGAACAGTATGAACAGTGTGTATGAATATGCTAAGATATATAAGTATGAAAACGGTAAGCAGTGCAAGTATAGTATAAAATATATAGATATTAATTTCCTGATGATAAACATTGTGGAACAATTATGAAAAATGTGAATGGAAGTGGCGACGTAAAACTGACACAAAACAACAAGGCGAAGTCCCTCCCTTTCCGGTGGACCTCCATGGGACCTTATTACGGAAAAAGTATGTATTGAAGTCAATGGAGAGAGAAAGATTATCTTTCGATCCCGTTTGAATTGTGCCATGAATTACACAGATGATGTTTGTGAATTTAAAAGATAATTTGCAATTAAAACTGTGAAAAACTGTGAAGTAACACTTTTTTTGTGTGAAACCGCTCAATGAACTACATCTCCCGTCTCGCACCACACACCCAGACGGCCGTCACGTTGGCACATCTCACTTCTTTCTCTCAGAATGAGGCGGAAAGTATTAAAAGAGGTGAAAATCACTCCAAGTCTGGGCGTGTTGAGAGCTGTACATACACACAAGGGGAGTGAGTCGGTTCCTAAGAGCCAGCATGCGGGACCGGGATTCTGGGATTTGTAGTCTTTCTAGTTGCGTATTTTTCATAGTCTTATATTTCAACAGTTTTACAACAACTGTGACTTTTTTGACATGGAAATTATATTTAAGATTGACAAACATCATATGTGTAATTCATGGCACAATTCAAACGGGATCGAAAGAAATCTCCCCATTGACTTCAATACATAATCTTTCCGAAATAAGGAGAGTTTCATCTCCAGCACGGGGTAAAACCCACCAATGAGCGCTCAGCTCGATATACCAGCGAGTCGTTTCCCATTAAGCATTTCGCTTCCGCAGCTCGTGGAGAGAAACTGCGCCGCCTCGCTCTCAAGGCTCATCTTTGTCCCGGGAGATTTCAACGTCTCATGCAGTCGAGCCTCCAGAGCAAGTCGGACAAAATGACTAACCATCATGCAACGCACTAGCAAGACGGCGGTCGCAGTTGCGCAGGTCTGCGTCGGTCTCGCTCATCTCAAACGAGCCTATAAGTTCTTCCTTTTACCTTTCCTATCATTGTTAGGCAACTTCTCCAAATGTAATAAGAGGGAAGTTAAAAGTTCCCGGGGAAGACACACAGATTGAGGAAGAGGAATAATAACCACATTAATACACACTGTTACTATCAGAGTTTCTGTAGTACTCAATGATTCATGCCATTACTCCATGCTCTCTGAAAGTGAAACAAGGATCAGAGAGGAAAGGGATTCCCGTTTCGTCTTCAGGAACAATTTCATTAAAGTGTCAAACTAATTCATAAGCTTATAAAACAAACCTAATTCACATCTTCAAAGGCAAAGTCATGTGAGTGTAATCAAAGTGTTCGACACACATGTATTCCCCATTACCACCATTGGATGTCATATTTGATTTAATATATTTATACATACGATCTTGAGCTGTACCAAATGTCATATTTCTTTACATTAAAAGCCAGCTTTGAATGTCTGTCATTCACCCAAAAAACATTAAATGGGCTAAATAATAGAGTTCGTTATTGTGGTTTTATAAACTCAATTTTTAGGGGTAACATGTTGATTTTATATCATTAATGTAAATGTGATTTTGAATATATGTAATATGCTGTTTTTTCCTGGTTTGAAATGCCGGGTACATTTTACATTTTTATTCAATTTAATATTTAACATTCCATTCCTAACACATTTAATGTATATATAATATCCTGCTTTATATTTTCTTACTGTTATTTGTATTTCAACATGTATATTTCCTACTTTTTTAAATGCTATTTTATTTCTATTTGAGATGTTTACATTTTGGATTGTTTATTTATAATCTTTTAATTTCTCTTATGTCCTTGTCTTTTTGTGCAGCCGCAACTAGGGCTGTGCGATTATGGCAAAAATCATAATCACGATTATTTTGGTCAATAATTGATATCACGATTATTAAAAAACGATTATCCATTTACTTTGAAAACATCAATTAAATTGGAACAGTATGTTTTAACAGTTGATTACCCTGAACTTAAAGTATAATTGAACTGAAAACCAATAAAAAAATATTTAAAAAATAATAATTAAAAAAAAAAAAATTCTTTATAAAAATAATAATCGTTTTATTTCGATTACGTTGTTTTCGTAATCGTTGCAAGCCAAAATCGTAATCGAGATTAAAATACGATTAATTGCACAGCCCTAGCCGCAACGCAAACATTTCCCACATTGGGATCAATAAAGTACTTCTTATCTTAAAAACACACATTGACTGCATCAGGGGAAAAAAAGACTCTTATCATTCATATAATGTATTTTCTGTTATATTCTCATTTGCACTATTGTATATTGTATATCAGTATGTTTTAAATAGTGTTGGTATGTGTATTAAAGGGAGGCTGTGGCTCAGTGGGATGGTGCGGTTTGGGTAAAAGCGTCTAACAAGTGACATGTAATATAATATAATATATCTTTGCTCGACTTGGAGAATCCAAATCTGCTGTATCTTATTCCAATAAACCCTGACCTTTGGACTTGGCAGCGCCCTGAGGTTATTGGAAATGTTTCAAACAAACAAAACTGAAACCACACAACTCAGAGATGTATTTCTACAAATAGTTGTATACTAATAATGTTAGTGTAGCCTTATCTTTATCTGTACATATGAATAAATATGTGCTTGAACACATTTGAACGCTGATTTTGAACATTATGTGTAGCTTTAAAGATTGAAACTCTTCACATTTGACGCCTTAATAATAACTATATAATGAATGATACTCGAAGATGTGTTTTCCTACAACACAGAGGTCTGTCAGCCCTCACACATGTCGATGCTTTCACAGACTATGTATTTACAGTAGTTCCACATCCACAGTGAAACTACTGAGGGGCATGGTACAGTGTGAATAGTAGACCTACACACACTGCTACTGTTTGTGCGGTGCGGTGTGTGTGTGTGTGTGTGTGTGTGTGTGTGTGTGTGTGTGTGTGTGAGAACTGTGTGAACTGTGTGTGACCACGGCATAGCAGCTGACATCTCACGAGACTGTGAGGGCAGAGGGTGGGTGAGAGAGGGAGAGCTGGAAAACAATTTGGACGTAAAACCATGAGAGGAACGCACGAGAAAAATTACACATTTGATCAGAGAGGAGATAAAGTGAGGCGGAAAGACATTTGTTCTGCTTCCCCAGCGGCCTCTTTGTCACGCTTTGACAGCAGAGATGTGAAACGGTGGATTCATGATTAGTTGCTTCTCACACGTTTACTCAATTTGACCAGAAAACAGACTTTACGCTCTTTACGACATGGACTAAAATCACTTATTTCAGCAATTTTGACCTCAAATTTCATCTTTACTACAGAGGAAAAAGATGCTTCAGGGAAGTTTATTAATCGTAGGTTACACTTCCCTTCATATGTCAACACTGTGAGGAAAATATCACAACTACACTATTCTGTATTACTTTGACATGTAATCCCTTAAAGGGGACCTATCATGCAAAATGCACTTTGTACGTCTTTTCTACATGAATATGTGTCCCCGGTGTTCCAGGGAACTCACCAAGTGTCAGAAAACACAACCCTCTCTATTTTCCTCCATACCCAAATCTCTAAAAAAGGGGCTGCAACGGATCTGATCAAAAACTGATCCAGATTTGAACACTGTCTGACGTCACAGAAGTGGCGCTACGGCTATTGGGCCAACTCTCACCTATCAGGGGAATGTGGGGTTGGGCCACGGCCATTGCCGCTCGAAAGCGCTGGAGACGCTGTAGTACATATGCCAGGCCTGAAAGTGGCGCTGTAGTCTGCCACAAAAGCAGCGAAGAAGACTTCCCGCACATATGGTAACCATGGTTACCCTTCTGTTTATTCTCCGCTGTGGCTTTTTTTTCTCCCTCCCCGAGGCAAGCGTTTGCTCCGCTGCTTTAATTCAATGCAATCCCTCCCCATCGAGGCAAGCACTGTAATTCTCTCCGGTTAGTCCACCAGCAGATGACAAACACCCACCTCTCCGCCTCTTCCAAGGAACGAGGGGACCGTGTGGCAGAGTTTCAGTTTCAGTTTCTTTCGCCGGTCAAGATGTCCGTTAAAGTTTAAATCTTCCGGACAAAATTAGAAAAGTGCCGGTCAAAGGTCTTCTTTGTTATTTATTGAGCTTTAAAACAAATGAATAACGACTCTATAGGCCTATAATAATATAAAAACCATAGACTGTATATATAAATAAAACACGGAGGACGGAGATCTTTTTTTCTCCCCCTCTTGACTTGATCAGAGCACGGCTCCCCTCTCCTGCAGGGGGCGTGGTCTCACAGAATCAGCCCCGTAGACAGCAAACAGCACATAGAGCGAAATGAGGCATGGCTAAAATGCATGATCTGTTTGGTATTTTGAAAACAGAAACGTATAAATATACCTTATATAGGTATGGCCCTACAATATATCATTTAAATATAGCATGATAGGTCCACTTTAACCTGGAGTTTATCCCCCTATCCCAGGGTAAATTCAAGAAATAGGTCCAGCATTTGCAATTTGTAAAGCTTTTGTAAAGGTTGGAGCAAGTAGTTTATGCAAAACTTAAACCTTAAGAAAATACATTTTATAGTTACCCACTACATTTAAATAAAGATGGAAAGCTCTCCTGGATACATAACCCACCTGAAAAACTGTGATGATGAGTTTAATATCATTATGTATAGATATGGCAAAGATGTGTCTGCTCACTGAACTAAACTCATGAATGTAATGATCCAATAGCTCACTTTTCATTTAAAGAAGGGTGCTTTTTGAACAGTTTTCACACTGAAAATAGGACCAAGTTTTTTTGTAAGTACCAAAAGTAAACTTATATTATATTGTAGAATATTTTGATGCTGATACTTTTCTACTTTTACTTGAGTACAATTTGAATGAGGACTTTACTTGTAACCAGTATTCTTACACTCTGGTATTTCTACTTTTACTCAAGTACATATCTGAGTACTTCTACTTTTACTCAAGTACAATATCTGATACTTCTACTTTTACTCAAGTATAATCTGAGTACTTCTACTTTTGCTCAAGTACAATATCTGAGTACTTCTACTTTTACTCAAGTACAATATCTGAGTACTTCTACTTTTACTCAAGTACACACCAAGATCTGAGTACTTCTACTTTTACTCAAGTACAAGATCTGAGTACTTCTTTTACTTGAGTAACATTTTGAATGCAGGATTTTTACTGTAACAGAGTATTCCTACACTCTGAGTACTTCTACTTTTACTCAAGTACAAGATCTGAATACTTCTACTTTTACTCAAGTATAAGATCTGAGTACTTCTACTTTTGCTCAAGTACAAGATGTGAGTACTTCTACTTTTACTCAAGTACAAGATCTGAGTACTTCTACTTTTACTCAAGTACAAGATCTGAGTAATTCTCCACCTCTGGTAACTTTACACCATCACATATGTCTCTGTAGTGATTAAGGAATACATTATTACCACTCACCTATCCGGAGGAAGACCACCACGCTGAACATGGACAGCAGGGTCGGATCACCACCCCGAAAAACACCGACAGTTTCTTCGGTTGCTGCCGCTGGAGGCTGCTTTTCATCCGGGGTCCGACCGGGTGCTGCTGCGGGGCCAGGCCGGCCGGAGGGGCCCGACACTCGGACTCATTGACGCTGGCCGAGAGGCGGTAGTGGAGGAGAGGAGTCCGCTCTGTCATGGTGGATCCTGGCTCTTTACACCGTCATAGAGCCGGGGAAACCTGTCACTGTGGATCCGACTGTTTTTCTCTAACAGTTAATAAAAAAAACTGTTAAAAGTTTCCAACGGTTTTCTCCCAAGTTAGTGCTCTTTACACCGTCATAACGAGAGGGAAATCTGTCACTGTGGATGCGACTGAGTGTCTCTAACTGTTAGTAAACAAGTAATAAAAACCTGTCAAAAGTTCCAACAGTTTTCTCCAAAGTTAGTGCAACGTCCAGATTGCAGACGGTTACAAAGTTAGCGAACTACATAGCGAAGCAGGAAATAAGTACTCTCTGTTCCCTTGAAATAAAGCCAACTAATGCTGACATATAGTGGTAAGAAACCAGTTATAAGTCCACTCCAGCTGCCCATACTAAGGATAATACTATAATAAGTGAGTAGTGGAGCTACAATAGAGAATCATGTGATGGACCAACGGTAGCTGGTGACCATCACAAGCAGCACTTCCTGTTAGGACTTTAAGAATAAAAGCTTTTTGACAAGCTGGAGGAGGTAGAAGAAAAACTGAAGTTTAATTGTTTTTAGATGTGATGGAGATGGGGGTAGGCCTACTTATTAGAGATTGTCATAATGGTCTTTTATCTGCCAACCAAATCTACGGGTACAAATAAATAACCACCTGAACAATGAAAGTACTGCATTTAAAATGTTACTTAAAGAAAAATACAAAGCATCAAAATATAGGTGGTACCAAAATGTATACTTGGCCGACTCATTGTAGCGGGTGGCAGTAAAAAGTATTTTATTTGTACCAAAAAGTATTGTTTACATGGAGTATAAGTAGGCTAGTATACAATGATAATAATCAGGTAAGTATCTACAATTGTACTTAGAACAATACTTTAGTACTTAGTTAGTCTGAAAATTGGAAATAAAGTATATATTTTAAGATGTGTCTTTACAAAACCACTCATCATATTAAACCAATGCCTGAGGATTGAAACTTTGTTTTGAAGATGTACAGAAATGATTTGAACATACTTGACAGTGGATTAATAAGAGGCTCATTCATGTATATGTAACACCAGTTAATTACAAAATGTCGACAACAATATATCAGACACATATGAGTGCAATGAGTGTAAATGAACCCTGTATCGTTGCATTTACAGGAAAATAATAGAGTTTTTAAAAAAAATGACATACAGAAAACTGTCTGGAAATAAACCATTTAATTGAAAGTATTTATTTTTGAATTGGTAGGAAGATATATTAAAAGGTACATTTTACCAAGAGAAACAAAGGTACTTGTTGTAACATAAAAACACATTGTAGGTAACAGTTTCCGGTTTGCACTGCCTGTTTCCTGTAGCTTGACAAATCTTTTTTCCAGCCCACTGATTTCCACCAGCCCGGTGTTCTGGGTCATATGATCAGACTGGCTCAGCCAATCAGAGAGCAGCGTTCTGGGGACACCTGCTGACAGCCCAGCATCAGTTGGAAAGGGTGTCATGTGATCTCACTTCAGAATATAAGTTTAAATGACTTTTTAGCACCTCAGAACATATGTATAAATGCATGTCAAAGTGTATTATTACATGCTTTTCACTTGTTTAATGAAACTTGTCAAACTTGATAAAAAAGGTCCATATAAATGATGTTTTTTGCAACAAAGATACAATGCATGTACCAAAATAGCTATGCAAATACAGTGAGGGCAAAAAAAAGTTAGACCGCAACAAACACGTTTCCTCTTTTTCTTTAACTGTGAAGCAAAAATCACAGAATATTGCAATACTGTAATGACCCACCCCACTCCCCACTCCAAATAATGAAAAGAAAACCAAAGCATTAACTACTAACTCCTCCCGAGTTAATACATGATATATTAACACACATTAAACAGTCTGGCTAGCAGAGTCTGAGTGCATTTCCTAAAAACAGTGATTTAACAGCTCATACACTTCTCTGACAGACAGGAGGGAGGGAAGGGAGGGGAGGGGAGGCGTGTGGCGCAGTGGGTTGTGCGTTGGTGTTTGGATCAGGGTTCAAACCCCACTGCAGTCAGCATGTCGTTGTGTCCCTGAGACACTTCACCCAAATTGCTCCTGTGGGGATTGCCCACAGTATTGAGTATGTAAATCCATTAGGATAAAAGCATCTAACAAGTAACATGTAATGCAGCGTTTCTCAAAGTGTGGGGCGCGCCCCACTGGTGGGGCGCAGAGATGTGATAGGTGGGTCGCGAATGGACGTGATGAACGGGAGATTTAAAAAAAAAAATGTTTTTTTAATGAATTATTTGGACCTCAGGCCGGAATCGAACCTGGGTCCTCGCGGGCGGTAGTGGACTGTTACAGCCGGAGACTCGCAACGGCTGTGGACTTTCACAGCGCCGCTGCGCCGGACCCGCTGGAGCCTCACAACGGCGGGTATTTGCGGCGGCGGGTGCGGGTGCGGTACCGGCGCAGCGGAGCTGTGAAAGTCCACGGCCCACCTATGCCAGAGCCAGCGGCCCACCGAAGGCAGCAGCCCACCGGGAAAAGTCCCGAATCTCCCGATGGCCAATCCGAGCCTGCTCACACACACACACTGAAACCAAAATAATTTTAGACATATGTAAAAATCTCTCATACACACATGTGAATCGCTCTCACACACACACAACAGCGCTGCAGTCAGGAAGAAAAGCAATGTGGAGCGGCACCTCACCACTTCATAAGGAGTTTAACCGTCACACTTTTCGAAATCCCGTTTGTGTCCCCCCACTTTAAAAATAGGTCTATGTTTAGAGAGAGAGAGAGAGAGACAGAGAGAGAGAGCACACCTTTATCTATTTAATATAGCCTGGTTGTAAAAAATAAAGTAAGAAATCATTCCAAAAAAAAAACAGTTGAAAGGGAGTGATTAGTAAAATATGCATAAATAGAAAGAAATAATGCTAACTAGGTAACATAAGATAAGAATAAACCAGTTTAAATGATGTGTTATTGGTTGTGATCATATTCTCCCTTTCATCTGAGTGTTGAGAGCTGTATCCATCAATTCATGCTGTGCTCAAAGTGCACCAGATTGATGCATTTCACTTCAACATTTAAAAAAACATCTTCACGGGGTTGCATGCCCCCGACCCCCCTAGTGGAGGGGAGGTCCACCCCCAATTAAAGCAGGTTAAAATAATTAAATTGAATACATGTTCTTTTAGTAAACACAGCACACAAAGGTTAAAGGTCAGCATATCATCATGTTAAAATGTGCTAAATATATACACTGCAAAAAAACAAAAAAAGAGGAGTAAAAGTAGCTCACGACTTGTTTTATTTTTTGAAAGTAGCCCTCACCCTAAAAGGTTGGAGACCCCTGCTATAGAACGATACATTTGACAATTTTAAGCTTGGCCTACCATTTTATTGGAGCGATGAGGAACAGGTGGGGCTTGAAAAGGCCCACCTGTTCAAAGTGGGGAATGACAGAAAAAGTTTGAGAACCACTGATGTAATGTAATGTAATGTAACAGGAAGCCGGTGTAAAGACTTCAGAACTGGAGGGATGTGATCCACTGTGTTAGTGAGGACTCGAGCAGCAGCTTAACTCAAACACAAAACGTCCCAAAACCACGTTTCTTAACAACTATAGTAAAGTAGACAAGGAGGTTCAACCTTATGTACAGTATTAGATATAAAATCAAAGCCGATACACGCTGTCCTCCAAGCTGCACAACTTATATTTGCAGGGACCTTCTACACAATGCAACAATGAAATATGATAAAAGCTCAAATATGAAATAACTTTCCTGTCTTAAAGATCAACCAGAATCACCTCAGACATCGTCTACCACTCCCCTGCTGGATGTACTACTTTACTACATGTATTCAGAGGTATAACATGCTTTTGGTTTACAATTTAAAAGCATAATTGTTTAATTTCGCAAATGATATGTTTATGACGAGAGATTTTTTTGCAGATATACTGTAGTGCATAATCGACCGTCATTTCAAATGGTATTGCAAACATATATAGTCTGATTGCTCCCTATTGAATCTCTTAAATGACACAACTTCATGTATTACATTTTTAAATAAAGGCGTAACACGGTTCCAGCCCTAAAAACCAGGAAGTGCTCAGGTTGTTTTATTTTTACCACTCATAGTGTTTGAAGCCCTCCCAACGCTGACCTCAGATCTGACCCCTGCACAGACAATGAGACAGACAGATATCTACCGTACTCACATCATACAATACTGAGTCTGTGTGTGTGTGTGTGTGTGTGTTGTGTGTGTGTGTGTGTGTGTGTGTGTGTGTGTGTGTGTGTGTGTGTGTGTGTGTGTGTGTGTGTTATTTACGTCTGAGAGTGGCGTAGCTTGTGCTCCTGGCAGTAATAAGGTCTTTGTTAACATTTAGATTTGTGTGTGTGTGTGTGTGTGTGTGTGTGTGTGTGTGTGTGTGTGTATGTGTGTGGTGTGTGGTGTGTGTGTGTGTGTGTGTGTGTGTGTGTGTGTGTGTGTGTGTTATTTACATCTGACGGTGGCGTAGCTCGTGCTCCTGGCAGTAATAAGGTCTTTGTTAACATTTAGATGTGTGTGTGTTGTGTGTTGTGTGTGTGTGTGTGTGTGTGTGTGGGGGAAGAGCCGCTACCATGGCAACACCAAGCTTTGAGTACCTCTTAAAGGGCCGAGCTCCTCTCTCTCTCTCCCTCTCGATGTCTCTCTGTCTATGTTCTGCCCCCACAACACTCTGCAGGGAGACACCAGGAGGATGTCCTGATTATATCTGTCCAACAGCGTTCTCTTTATTTCCGGCAGCTGTTTCTGCCACAGTGGGATATCTCCAAGATCTTTGTGGATATTATGATACCACTATTTCCTGGGAGTGAGGATTGTTGATGCTCCTGCAGACTGAGGCTGGATACACACAGTCAGGTATCATACATACTGGGAATACTCAGAAACATGGTCTTTTGATGGACTCTGATACAAATACAGATGATCTGGGAGATTTTGGACATGGTTTGCTTCAACTGTACGTGATCTTTTCAACTAGTGCAAGACAAATTAAGCTTAATTGTTGTTACTAAATTTGGCTATTTGCTTCTGTAGATTTCGATTTTTGCTGGAATCACCAATAGTTAGCGCTAGAAAATGCTGAACGTGCTTATTTAAACATAACATTTGACTTATTTATCCTTTTCAAAGTGAGTGTCTTTCTATTATATATTTTTTAATTATGTTTTTTTTTACATTTGAGTTTTTTCTCATACCATACGCCAGAAATCTGCACTTCAGTGGCACTTAATATAACATTTTATTTGAATAATTGGGCCAAATAACTCAGTATTTTCTCATGTACCAAAATATGTCCAATACTCCATGTGTAAAAGCCTTTAATATGTCAACAAATGATAACTCATATTTAATAAGATGATGCCTCGTTTGCAGAGTAAGAGAACTTAATGTAATGAAGTGTGGAAGTGAATGGATCTGTTTTCCCCCATTCACCTCTCCTGTCTCTCTTAATTGAAAAGCAAAAATAGACGTGGACAATTCCAGTTGCAGACTTTGTTACGATAAAGCCAAAAAGCACTGGCAATGCAAGAATATTTATAATCGTGAGCAATGTCAGTGAGGATATTCCCCCCTCGGAGGACACACAAAGAGCGTCTGCATGTCGGAGCACGACCGTCCAACGGGGAGGAAGACGAGCAGAAAGATGAAGACTTTTTGCAGATTTTATCCCGCTGTCCTGCATGTAAACAGAGCGGTGACTTCCTCCTGCTCCTGCCATGCTCCCACCCCATGTGTGCTCCCTGTATATCAGCAGAGGGAGGAAGACCCTCTCCCCTCCTCACCCGGGTGAAGTCTCCCTGTTGTGCCCCGTCTGCAGACTTCCTGTGGAGCTGCCATGCTGGAACTGGTCCGCGGCCACTTCCTGTCTGCCAACACATCCCATCATGAACACTGCACATATCAGGAGGGAGAGAGAGGAGGACCAGCTTCAACATGAGCAGGTATCAAGGTTCAAGATGCAAGGCTTTTCTTTTTCATGTGTACATAGCTACAGTGTAGATATATCAATGAAAATCGAATATACATATTGCAAGGAGAGTAGCAGCCAGATGAATGTTATGGATGTTGTTTCAGGTGTTTAACAGTCTTATTGCTTGTGAGATGAAACTGTCCCTGAGTCTGGTGGTTTTTGGTAGAGGGAGGTCTAAACTAAGAGGGAGGTCTAAAGGTCACAGATTTAAAGGTGGAATATTTAAGATTTCTGCAAAAAAGTGTCAAAAAAAACGCGACCCATGTTGTGTATTTTTGCAGAGCTGTGTACTTAGATTAGATCATAATGTATTTTATTGATCCCAAATTATGGAAATGGTGTCGTTAAGGCAGCATGGTAACAAGATATTGCATATGAGTTAAAGTATATTAAAAGAAAAAAAGAAAATTCATAGTAAAATATAAAGAAAAATATCTACTACTAAACTAAGAGGGAGGTCTAAAGGTCACAGATTTAAAGGTGGAATATTTAAAGTGGACCTATCATGCTATATTGAATAATATAGTGTAGGACCATACCTATATAAGGCATATTTATACTTTTTTTTTTTCAAAATACCAAACAGATCATGCATTTTAGCCATGCCTCATTTTGCTCAATTTGACAATTTATAGCTCTGGGCAGATTCAGTGAGAACAGCACCATCTAGAGGCCTGGCATATGTACTACAGCGTCTCCAGCGCTTTCGAACGGCAATGGCCGTGGCTGTCTCCTCCTGATTGGTGGAGTTGGCCAATAGCCGTAGCGCCACTGTCCTGACGTCAGGACAGTGTTCAAATCTGGATCAGTTTTTATCAGATCCGTTGCAGCCCCTTTTTTAGAGATTTGGGTATGGAGGAAAATAGAGAGGGTTGTGTTTTCTGACACTTGGTGAGTTCCCTGGAACACCGGGGACACATATTCATGTAGAAAAGACGTACAAAAGTGCATTTTGCATGATAGGTCCCCTTTAAGATTCTGCAAAAAGAAAGTGTAAAAACAACAGGACCCATGTTGTATATTTTTCGGAGTTGTGAACTTATGGCGCGTTTCCACTACACGGCCTCGCTCGGCCTCGCTCGGTATGGCTAGGCCTCGTTAGGACTGGCTCACTTTATGGCGCATTTCCATTACAGTTTAGGAACTGGGGTAGTAACTATAGTAACGCAGTGTAGGCGGAGCCGTGACGTCATCTTCAATGAGAACCCCAGAAAAAAACACAGCCGTTAGCTGTTAGCACTCAGAGCTCACAGCTCCTCATATCTGTTCAGAAACTAGACAAAAGTGAAACAAGTACAAACCACAGACTGCCTGTGTCATGGTGAATACAGTCGCTGCTTTATTTATGTCTGTATAGGCCGTTGTTGTGAGTGTGGACGGTCGGAGCATATACTGCGTTAGCTTAGCCAATCTCCATTTAGAAAACACGCATTTTAAAAGGTTTTTCGCCTGCCGTCTGTCTGCAGACTTGTCAAAGCATTAATTCATGGTTTTTACTAACCGGTATCAGTATGTTGTTACTTCATCATTTTGAAACGTGTATTACAATTAAATCACGGTCAAATATGTCCATCTTGTTGTAGTTGTAGCCCCCTTGCCAGCGATGCTCTCTCTAGTTTAGCATACTCAGCCCGACTCAGCCTCGTTGTCTCTGGCCCTAGACCCCCGATTTTATGAGGCCAAAAAACTGTGAATTAGGACCCGCCGGCCGGTACTAGGCCAAGTGGAAACGCAACCAAAGACGGGCCGCTGACGTCACAGCCCTCTTAAACCGTGCTGCGCGCTGTAGTGGAAACGCGCCATTAGATTAGATAACATTGGATATATTTAAGTGATCACACATTTTGGAAATGGTGTCGTTACGGCAGCATGTTAACAAGACATTGAGTTACATTTAATCAAATCAAATAAAAAATTCATAGTAAAAAATTAAGAAAAAGTTAGAAAACACTGCAAAAAACAATCCAGACTATTTAAATATACAGGATTTAACAGTTGCAGTTTCGTATATTAAAGTTTAAATGTAATGAGTATAATGAAATACAGAATTTGTGATACATTTATGAAGATTATCTACATGTGTTAAAGTATATTTATACAGAAAAAGTATTTCTTATTAAAAAGATAATACAGCTTAAGTTATTTATCTTCCTTGGAATACATTTTACAATAATGTTATGCAACACATGTCTCTAGTTTGGATTCACGACGTATACCTGGTATTTTGAACCTGTCCTGTCAGTATAATGACCCCTGTATATATTGTGATATAGCTAATGTTTATTGTAGTATAGAGTGCACATTTTTGCTTTAACTAAGTATTTGTATTCTATTTATTTATTAATATTTTTATTTTATTTAACATTTATTGTTGGAGCTATATATTGCTTGATATTATTTAATATTTAATCATTTATTCACTTGCTGTATTTGTTAATAGTAAATGTATTATTATTTAGTGTTGTTATTTAAGTGAGTTAAAGTAGTTATTATGCTTGTTTTTTTAAGGCATATTTTGGTATACTAATTGTATATATTAGAGACAGGTGGAGGTGGGAGTCGAGCACTGGTAGGCACATGGTGTGATTCAAGCCACGAGAAGGAAAGCTTCCGGAAAGGATGACATAGGAAACTTGTCCATTGTTCTTTTGTTAATGATTATTATTATCTGTTTTATTTCCATATGATTCTGGCTGCTGCATTTATTCTCAAATAGAGCAACAAGATCAATAACATATTCTGATTCTACTTAGGGGGACACCTGCTGCCGAGATGCAGACAACACGACAGCAATGCAGGATCATATGGTGAGTATAGTGATGTATTCATAGGAGTAACTACCTTCTGAGATTAAACCATATCTGTATGTAGAGGTGTACTCAGATCTTGTACTTGAGTACAAGTAGAAGTACTCAGATCTTTTATTTGAGTAAAAGTAGAAGTACTCAGATTTTTGCGTCAGTAAAAGTAGAAGTACCCAGATCTTGTACTTGAGTTAAAGTAGAAGTACTCAGATCTTGTACTCGAGTAAAAGTAGAAGTACTCAGATCTTGTACTTGAGTAAAAGTATAAGTACTCAGATCTTGTACTTGAGTAAAAGTAGAAGTACTCAGATCTTGTACTTGAGTAAAAGTAGAAGTACTCAGATCTTGTACTTGAGTTAAAGTATAAGTACTCAGATCTTGTACTTGAGTAAAAGTAGAAGTACTCAGATCTTGTACTTGAGTAAAAGTAGAAGTACTCAGGTCTTGTACTTGAGTAAAAGTATAAGTACTCAGATCTTGTACTTGAGTAAAAGTAGAAGTACTCAGATCTTGTACTTGAGTAAAAGTATAAGTACTCAGATCTTGTACTTGAGTAAAAGTAGAAGTACTCAGATCTTGTACTTGAGTAAAAGTAGAAGTAATCAGATCTTGTACTTGAGTAAAAGTAGAAGTACTCAGGTCTTGTACTTGAGTAAAAGTAGAAGTACTCAGATCTTGTACTTGAGTAAAAGTATAAGTACTCAGATCTTGTACTTGAGTAAAAGTATAAGTACTCAGATCTTGTACTTGAGTAAAAGTAGAAGTACTCAGGTCTTGTACTTGAGTAAAAGTATAAGTACTCAGATCTTGTACTTGAGTTAAAGTATAAGTACTCAGATCTTGTACTTGAGTAAAAGTAGAAGTACTCAGATCTTGTACTTGAGTAAAAGTAGAAGTACTCAGATCTTGTACTTGAGTAAAAGTAGAAGTACTCAGATCTTGTACTTGAGTTAAAGTATAAGTACTCAGATCTTGTACTTGAGTAAAAGTAGAAGTACTCAGATCTTGTACTTGAGTAAAAGTAGAAGTACCCAGATCTTGTACTTGAGTAAAAGTAGAAGTACCCAGATCTTGTACTTGAGTAAAAGTAGAAGTACTCAGACCTTGTACTTGAGTAAAAGTAGAAGTACTCAGATCTTGTACTCGAGTAAAAGTAGTACTCAGATCTTGCACTTTAGTAAAAGTAGAAGTAATCAGATCTTGTACTTGAGTAAAAGTAGAAGTACTCAGGTCTTGTACTTGAGTAAAAGTAGTACTCAGATCTTGTACTTTAGTAAAAGTAGAAGTACTCAGATCTTGTACTTGAGTTAAAGTAGAAGTACTCAGATCTTGTACTTTAGTAAAAGTAGAAGTACTCAGATCTTGTACTTGAGTTAAAGTAGAAGTACTCAGATCTTGTACTTGAGTAAAAGAACTAAAGTCTGATTTAACACTTGATTATATTTCACATCATTCATCCACATCTGTGAAGTAACTAAAGGTATTAAATACATGTAGTGGAGTAACGTCACTGTCAACATGTTGTTCCCCAGCAGCTCCAGAGGGGGGAGACGTGGAGCTGACGGAGGAGGAGATGGAGCGCTCTGTGTTCGGTCAGGAAACACACATGATGCTGAAATAAATACATTTATAATAACAGGTTATGTGTAGTTGTTTAAATAGCGTTATTCAACTGTTTATTTATTGATTTTTCTTCATGTTGTTGCCGTTTTACTGGACATACCTTATATCTCATATGCCAAACTCTCCTCACATCATTTCATATCCCAAAGTCATAACAAATGCTTTCTTTAATTCTGCATTTTGTATTTGTTATTTGCTTATCCAGGTGTGTACAAACGATGTGTGCTTACTCCTAACTCAATTCGTTTTTTGTTAAAGTCTAGGGGTTCACATACTTTTCCAACATACACTGAATGACTGAATCATTTATTAAAAATGCACAAGAACAAACCAAAAATGTGTTTTCTATCAGTGAAAACAGATTGTATTGTTCCGATAATTGTGACTTTGATGATGATCAGATCACATTTATTGACCAATTCATGCATAAAACTCGGACTTTTGTCTTGCCACTGTATCAGCTCTTAGGGTTAGGGTCAGCGTTGGGGTTATTTCATTTTCTTGGTGCAGTATTTTTGACTCTCTCCTTACGATTATACTCAATCATTCATAACTTTTATTGTGTTTTCAGGACTGTGTTTGCTCTGGACTCTTCAACCGTACCTCCATCGCTCCATCTCTCCGCCTCCTCCCTCACCGTCTCCCACTGCGACCCCTCTCCAGACCCAGGGGTCAGCAGATCTATGAGCTCTGACCCCTGGGTGGCACTGCCCCTCCCTCAGGTCTGCTCTGATGTCATCATCACTGGGGGACAGTATTACTGGGAGGTGGACGTGTGTAACAGCTCCGTCTACAGGATCGGTAAATACTCTGCTCTCTGTGTTTAGATTGGTTCACTGCCAGAGAGATTATTGCTTCCAGAAACACCACTGTTAGTCAGCAAGACTCTTGTTTAACACACACACACACACACACACACACACACACACACACACACCACACACACACACACAACACACACACACACACCACACACACCACACACACACACACACACACACAACACACACACATACACATACACACACGTCATCAGACAAAGCTCTAAAGTTCTGAGACCTTTTAAAGACCATCGATCTTTGGTGGTCAGAAGACATTTGTGTTTCCATTCTTAGTGTTTTGTTAAACTAGTGGAACAATTTGACCATATTTTCAGCTAGTGTTTAAACTTTATACCCACAGAGTACTGCAGGAATGAGTCTTAAATCCTGAAACGAGTCAGCTTTTTAGCACTTCCTGCATATTCTGTCATCTGGAAGTCAATGTTTTTTTTAAATGTGTTTTGGTTAGAAGCTTGAAATGAGGTCAGTGATTAACAGAAGCTGAAGATATTCCAACACCTGGTTCTACAACATAATATATGTCTGTAACTACGCTTGATTTTTACTTACAGTAACACAGTCCAACATTAGCAGCCTTTAGCTTAGCGGTGGTGACGTGAAGTCATGTGACCGTGCTGTAGTTCCTTTATAGCCCAACATTAGCCGCCTTTAGCTAGCTTAGCGGTGGTGACGTGAAGTCATGTGACCCTTAGCGGTGGTGACGTGAAGTCATGTGACCCTTAGCGGTGGTGACGTGAAGTCATGTGACCGTGCTGTAGTTCCTTTATAGCCCAACATTAGCCGCCTTTAGCTTAGCGGTGGTGACGTGAAGTCATGTGACCCTTAGCGGTGGTGACGTGAAGTCATGTGACCTTAGCGGTGGTGACGTGAAGTCATGTGACCGTGCTGTAGTGCCTTTATAGCCCAACATTAGCCGCCTTTAGCTCAGCGGTGGTGACGTGAAGTCATGTGACCCTTAGCGGTGGTGACGTGAAGTCATGTGACCGTGCTGTAGTTCCTTTATAGCCCAACATTAGCCACCTTTAGCTTAGCGGTGGTGACGTGAAGTCATGTGACCGTGCTGTAGTTCCTTTATAGCCCAACATTAGCCACCTTTAGCTTAGCGGTGGTGACGTGAAGTCATGTGACCGTGCTGTAGTTCCTTTATAACCCAACATTAGCCACCTTTAGCTTAGCGGTGGTGACGTGAAGTCATGTGACCGTGCTGTAGTTCCTTGTTGACAGTAATTTATTTAACTAAATGAATTACACATTGCAGTAACTATTAAATGCATGCAAGTGTTTAGCCTAAAATCTGGACTCTGTAACGGCTGCACAATGAATATGAATCTCTTCTGTCTGCAGGTGTGAGTTCTCCGGATGGTTCTGTCGTCGGCTGGTGGCTCGAGAGGCATGGCTCGTCTTTTTGTGTTGTGTACGATGGCAGCCGGGAGCCCCTCTGCTCCGTCCCCCCTCAGATCAAAACCCTCGGGGTCTTCCTCAACATGGGAGGGGGCGTCCTGAGCTTCCACAACGCTCTGACCCGGGAGCACCTCACCTCGCTGCCCACTCTCTTCCCCCTGTGGGAGTCACCCCGGCTCTGGGTCTGAATCAGGGCCGGCTGAGGGTACGGTGCGGCCTCCCCCCTCCTCCTCATGTGTTCCTGGGGAAGGACTCGGCCTACAGGGGGCCGTGTGGAGCAGGAGGGGGCCGCTGGAGCAGGGAAATCCCCTTCCAGCCGGTGAGGAAAGTGATCCAGAAGTTTGAGGAGCTGGCGGTGTCGGATTCGGACTCAGGTCTGGTGTCCGGATCTGGATCCTCCTGCTCCACCTTGGCCTCGCTCCCTGATCATCTAGTTGCTAGCTTATAGTGAACCTGGACATGTTGAGTAAGAAAAGATAAGATAGGGAACTTCTGACCTTCTGCACCTTACAACCCAGTGTCTGTCTACACTGCTGTGTTTTCATATTATTTTATGTTTTATTGTTCTGTTTGTTTGGTTTTTAATTAAAGGGGACCTATCATGCAAAATGCACTTTGGTACGTCTTTTCTACATGAATATGTGTCCCGGTGTTCCAGGGAACTCACCAAGTGTCAGAAAACACAACCCTCTCTATTTTCCTCCATACCCAAATCTCTAAAAAAGGGGCTGCAACGGATCTGATAAAAACTGATCCAGATTTGAACACTGTCCTGACGTCAGGACGGTGGCGCTACGGCTATTGGGCCAACTCCACCAATCAGGAGGAGACAGCCACGGCCATTGCCGTTCGAAAGCGCTGGAGACGCTGTAGTACATATGCCAGGCCTGTAGATGGTGCTGTTCTCACTGAATCAGCCCTTGCTAAAACAGATCAAAAAATGTCAAATTGAGCAAAATGAGGCATGGCTAAAATGCATGATCTGTTTGGTATTTTGAAAAAAAAAAGTATAAATATGCCTTATATAGGTATGGTCCTACACTATATTATTCAAATATAGCATGATAGGTCCACTTTAAGTATTCCAGTAATATATGTGCATGTTTTTTATTTGATTGTATTTACTTGTTTAAAATGAAATGTGTCTTATAGGTTGACTTACAAAATCTTTCCAGGGACTACAGATGAAAAATAGCCTCTTGGCTAACTCATTTACACATTTACAGAAATGCTGATTAATGTGCACTGTCCCTGTTAAATAAATAAATACAACTTTATTTATCCCCTTGGATAAGTTCCAAAATGTATAGCAGCAACAGGGTCAGAGTTCAAAACAGGATTCACACAAAGTACCCCAAAGATTTGATAGAGATGTCAAAGTACGGGTCCCCAGCACATAGAAAACTGCTGGATGCTAACTTGCAAATGTTGGGCAATTTGCACAATTAGCATAAGTTGCGTTGATTAGCATTATGTGGACAATATTAAAAAATATGGCATGGCAGATTAGGACAATTTTGGAGTGGTTCCAGGGGTTATTGAGGATGCTGAATCCATGTATGTGGCAAATGGCAGTTGGAACCAGGAAATGCAAAAAACAAATGTCTCTCTGTGGGCTGATTTAGATTCATTTGGGTCCATTTGGACGTTTTAGGGGACTCTGGATAATTTGGATTGAACAGATTGCCTATTTATCTGAAAAATAATTGTCTAAAGTAGAGATAATAATGTTCATCTTGTGCTCTCTGTATCCAATGGTTGCAACACTACTCATAGTCAAAAGGTGTGTGTGCTGGGGAACCGTACTTTACATTTCTATCATAAAACGTTGGTGTACTCAACATTTCCAGGTTCATTATTCTGGCATCTACACCGAGAAGCGGGGGCTCCTGGGTGCTCCCCTCTGGGCAGGAAGCTGAATGAAAAACTCTTCAATGGGAGCATCAGGGCAAAAAAAAGAGTTTGATCTCCGTCATTTGAAAGGCTAATGTTTCATCTTGAAGGACTTCAGGCCGCCTCTCTCCTCTCTGCGTGACCCCGGACCTGCATTGACTCTCTCCCCAGGACACAGCCTTTTTCTCTCACCCCAACCTCCCCCCTTACTGTTTTGGGCTCAGGCCAGATTGAGTCCTCTGTAATGTGATTGGGCTCAGGCCAGATTGAGTCCTCTGTAATGTGAAGTGTGAGGAAAGGGAGGGCTGATAGCAGCAGGACGCCTTGATGAGTCTCTGTGTGACGGTTATCGGACAGTAGGGGTCCAACAGTAAACTGCACACGTTCCCGCATGTGTTTAGAGTGGTGTAAAGTTACTAAGTACTGCACTTAAGGACACTTTCCGTTTTATGCTACTGCGTACTTCTACTCCACTACAGTTCAGAGGTAAATGGTGTACTTTTACTCCACTACATGTATCTAATACCTTTAGTTACTTCACAGATGTGGATGAATGATGTGAAATATAACCAAGTGTTAAATCAGACTTTAGTTCCACCTGGAGTAAATCCACAAGCTACCCTGCAGTATACAAAGTCATTCAAACTAGCTGCACCTTCACCAGCTTTGAGAACACTTTCATGATCAATCATTATAAAACATATCATATATATTATTCTGAAATGGACCAATCTGCACAATGACTACTTTTACTGTCGCTACTTTAACTATATTTTGATGCTGATACTTTTCCACTTTTACTTGAGGAACATTTTGAATACAGTACTTTTACTGTAACAGAGTATTCCTACACTCTGGTACTTCTACTTTTATTCAAGTACAAGATCTGAGTACTTCTACTTTTACTCAAGTACAAGATCTGAGTACTTCTACTTTTACTCAAGTACAAGATCTGAGTACTTCTACTTTTACTACAAGATCTGAGTACTCCTACTTTTACTCAAGTACCAGATCTGAGTACTTCTACTTTTATTCAAGTACAAGATCTGAGTACTTCTACTTTTACTCAAGTACAAGATCTGAGTACTTCTACTTTTACTTTTACTCAAGTACAAGATCTGAGTACTTCTACTTTTACTACAAGATCTGAGTACTTCTACTTTTACTGAAGATCTGACTACTTCTCCCACCTCTCCCCAGAGTGTGTGTGTGTGTGTGTGTGTGTGTGTGTGTGTGTGTGTTGGTGTGTGTGTGTGTGTGTGTGTGTGTGGTGTGTGTGTGTGTGTGTGGTGTGTGTGTGGTGTGTGTGTGTGTGTGTGTGTGTGTACAGTGTAGTGAGATGAGGAGGTGTGAGTACAGTGACGCGGTGGTGTTGACGGAGCAGGAGGACAGGTGGTGGCTCACTTTGTCCCGCGGCGGCCCTCCATCGGACAGTAGGGCTGCCCTCCTCTGACCCTTTGCAAACCACAGGACCCCCGGAGACTTCAAAAGGGCCGACAGAGAGCAGGAGAACAGAGAGGGGAGAAAAACAGCAGGAATTAAAGACAGCAGGTGATGATGTGGTGAAAAAGAAATGAGCTGAGAGAGGATTCCCAACAGCTTTCATCCCCAGAAGCTACAGGACATTTAATAAAGAACGGGAGACCTGGGTTGTGATCCTTTCTAAGAGACACGAAAACAAAACTTTAACTGAAAATGTTTGGTTTTTCTTCCTCAACACTTGTTTGAATCGTCTGAAAGTCACTATCTGTTTTGATGAGTTGTAGTTTGTGTATGTAAAAATATGATCTGTGGAGATAGTTGGTGTGATATTGGTAGAATATTACTTCTAGCAAAGGAATTATCACTTCAAGTCTGTGATGGTTAGAAACTATCTTCACACATTTGGGTCAAATGTGAGTTTGCTGGCACATTTGTTATTGATGTAAAACCATTTATAAAACCTTTAAAGCTTTCTTCCTCACCGCTCATATACTTTGTTGAAACATCTGGAAATCACTTGCTGTTTTGGTGAATGAAAGGTTTTAGTTTTTATAGTATCATAATACTGAAAATATGGTAGTTCTAATGAATCACCAACGTTTTGATATAAGAATATGAAGTCTGTGATGGCAGCTGGCTAGCAAAATGTCAACAGAAATTCAGGACTAATGTGAGTTGGACCAGGGTTGTTTAGCTCATGGGTTATTGATGTATAGCTGTAGACATATTTACTTCTTTGGATACATCCCTAAGAAGTAAAAAATACCCCAATGGGGAAGTTATTAACGGCTAATAATGTTAACAAGTGTCTAAATGAGACAAGTAAACAGCATTGTGCCCAACATTAGCCGCATTTAGCTTAGCGGTGGAGACGCTATTTACGCTTTACATGTGTTTTATATGTGGAGTGGAGAACAGACCGTGTAAGTATCATAAACGTAGGTTTCCCACAGAGCTTATATTCTTCAATTTTCCTAAATCAAATGGAAAAATCCCATTGGATATTTGTCGAGCGAACCAGGGAGATGCTATACTTTAAAGGTCGACATAGAAAAATCCATCAACCCTGCATCACTCTACACTGAACAAATGTAAAGCTAATACAATTATCTATAATCTGTTGACATAATACATTTAATTAAAGTCAACGTTTCAATGTTTTATGGATAAAAAATGAAGAATAAGAAAGCTTAAAGGTTGAAAATAGCTCAAATCCAATAGGAGCGACTGCAACAGGCTGCACGTTTACAACACTTTAAAAACTTGTGTTTGCTTTTCTCTGAATCTGAAACCCTCCTCTTGTGTCTCCTCCTCCTCGTCGCACACTGCCCAGCTTTTGCATGTTAGCCACAGATTCAGTTTGAGCCATTTTGGCAAAAGTAAAAAGAATGTGAAGGACGCCTATAAACTGTGTTCTGCCCCCCCCCCCAAAGGCCCCGAGCCCCATGTGAAGAATAACTGTTGACTTGTTCTTGGCATCGTGCACGTTCATATATCTCCCTGTGTGACCTCTTTATGATTAAGTAACGCAGGGCACTTTTTAAAGATCTCCCTCCATCCCCATCGTGTCCTTTGGAGGATGCAATCTCAAATCATTTAGTGGGATCAGCCAAAATGTAAATCTCATTGAAACAGGGAATAAAACGCTGTGATTTGAAACAGTATGAAATACTTCTGGGGACAGGCAGCAGTGGTTTAGTTTTCCAGTGAGCATCATTCATGTCCTGCCTGCACCACATGGGTTTAGCTTTGGGTCAGACTTCAGGAAGAGATTCAAGACTCAAGGCTTTTATTGAAATTATACATCAATGAGGAATATCTCACTTTAAAGGCACTGTTTTGCAAGAGTGAAAGATCAAAGTTGGCACTCTGGTACTTCTACTTGTAATCAAATACAAGATCTGAGTACTTCTACTTGTACTCAAATACAAGATCTGAGTACTTCTACTTTTACTCAAGATCTGAGTACTTCTACTTTACTCAAGATCTGAGTACTTCTACTTGTACTCAAATACAAGATCTGAGTACTTCTACTTGTACTCAAATACAAGATCTGAGTACTTCTACTTTTACTCAAGATCTGAGTACTTCTACTTTTACTCAAGTACAAGATCCGAGTACTTCTACTTTTACTCAAGTACAAGATCCGAGTACTTCTACTTTTACTCAAGTACAAGATCTGAGTACTTCTACTTTTACTCAAGTACAAGATCCGAGTACTTCTACTTTTACTCAAGTACAAGATCGAGTACTTCTACTTTTACTCAAGTAAAAGATAAGTACTTCTACTTTTACTCAAGATCGAGTATTTCTACTTTTACTCACGTACAAGATCGAGTACTTCTACTTCAAGTACAAGATCTTGAGTACTTCTACTTTTACTCAAGTACAAGATCTGAGTACTTCTACTTTACTAAAGTACAAGATTGAGTACTTCTACTTTTACTCAAGATCCGAGTATTTCTACTTTTACTCAAGTCCAAGATCTGAGTACTTTACTTCAAGTACAAGATCTGAGTACTTCTACTTTTACTAAAGTACAAGATATGAGTACTTCTACTTTACTCAAGATCCGAGTATTTCTACTTTTACTCAAGTACAAGATCTGAGTACTTCTACTTCAAGTACAAGATCTGAGTACTTCTACTTTTACTCAAGTACAAGATATGATACTTCTACTTTTTACTCAAGATCTGAGTACTTCTACTTTTACTCAAGTACAAGATATGAGTACTTCTACTTTTACTCAAGATCCGAGTACTTCTACTTTTACTCAAGTACAAGATCTGAGTACTTCTACTTGTACTCAAATACAAGATCTGAGTACTTCTACTTTTACTCAAGATCTGAGTACTTCTACTTTTACTCAAGATCGAGTACTTCTACTTGTACTCAAATCAAGATCTGAGTACTTCTACTTGTACTCAAATACAAGATCTGAGTACTTCTACTTTTACTCAAGATCTGAGTACTTCTCTTTTACTCAAGTACAAGATCCGAGTACTTCTACTTTTACTCAAGTACAAGATCCGAGTACTTCTACTTTTACTCAAGTACAAGATCTGAGTACTTCTACTTTTACTCAAGTACAAGATCCGAGTACTTCTACTTTTACTCAAGTACAAGATCCGAGTACTTCTACTTTTCTCAAGTACAAGATATGAGTACTTCTACTTTTACTCAAGATCCGAGTATTTCTACTTTTACTCAAGTACAGATCTGAGTACTTCTACTTCAAGTACAAGATCTTGAGTACTTCTACTTTTACTCAAGTACAATCTGAGTACTTCTACTTTTACTAAAGTACAAGATATGAGTACTTCTACTTTTACTCAAGATCGAGTATTTCTACTTTTACTCAAGTCCAAGATCTGAGTACTTCTACTTCAAGTACAAGATCTGAGTACTTCTACTTTTCTAAAGTACAAGATATGAGTACTTCTACTTTTACTCAAGATCCGAGTATTTCTACTTTACTCAAGTACAAGATCTGAGTACTTCTACTTCAAGTACAAGATCTGAGTACTCTACTTTTACTCAAGTACAAGATATGAGTACTTCTACTTTTACTCAAGATCTGAGTACTTCTACTTTTACTCAAGTACAAGATATGAGTACTTCTACTTTTACTCACGATCGATACTTCTACTTTTACTCAAGTACAAGATCGAGTACTTCTACTTTTACTCAAGTACAAGATCCGAGTACTTCTACTTTTACTCAAGTACAAGATCCGAGTACTTCTACTTTTACTCAAGTACAAGATATGAGTACTTCTACTTTTACTCAAGATCCGAGTATTTCTACTTTTACTCAAGTACAAGATCTGAGTACTTCTACTTCAAGTAAGATCTTGAGTAACTTCTACTTTTACTCAAGATCTGAGTACTTCTACTTTTACTAAGTACAGATATGAGTACTTCTACTTTTACTCAAGATCCGAGTATTTCTACTTTTACTCAAGTACAAGATCTGAGTACTTCTACTTCAAGTACAAGATCTGAGTACTTCTACTTTACTAAATACAAGATATGAGTACTTCTACTTTTACTCAAGTACAAGATCTGAGTACTTCTACTTTTACTCAAGTACAAGACCTGAGTATTCTACTTTTTACTCAAGTACAAGATCTGAGTACTTCTACTTCAAGTACAAGATCTGAGTACTTCTACTTTTACTAAAGTACAAGATCTGAGTACTTTCTACTTTTACGTCATAGTGAAAAGAAGATCAAAGTTACTCTGAAAGTCATGCATTCAGATTCTTCCTCATGTATTTCCTAAATTCAACTTTTTCTGAGTATTATTAGCTTTACTCAACTCATTTTAAGTTGAATAAAAATGTATTTGTGTCATGTGGAAGCGGAAGATATGCTCAGTTCTATTACTTAAGTACAATGAAAACTATTCAGGATTCAAGGCTTGTATTGTCATGTGTACAGCAGCTACAGTGTAGGTATATCAATGACAATCTGAGGGCACAGGCTCCTCCAACAGAGCAACACAAAACACAGATAAAATAGTAAAAGTAAATAGAATAGAAGTAAGAAAAGCGATGAATGAAGAGAAGCTGATGACTGTGTTGATGTCTAACGCTCGAGGTATTTACCGCGTGAGTGAAAAAGGCTCCTGGCTCTCGCTGCAGATCTCTGGGCTTTTAGGAATAAAGTGTGTGGAAGCAATTTGAGTCTTGTAAACAGATGAGAGGGAGATTTCAAAGGGGGGAGAGAAAGGGGAGTTTTACAGGAAAGGATGGATAAGTCTTATAACGAGTCATGCCATGTGTGAATGTTTGGCAAACGTCTACTGTGTGGAGGCTTTCTGAACACAAGTGGAAAGTAGATTAGGAGATTAGGAGACCGGGGCTGGGTGGCACACAGCTTCTGTATCTCAAATGTAATGTCACAATAACAACAATTTACCATCAACATATTTACTTTTAAAACTGCTGAAAGTCACACGTTTGGTATAGAAAGTTAAAAAAGTGGTCTGTCAACTTACTGGTTTATAGATAATGAGAGATAATGGAAACATGTTGTGTTAGGAATCAGCTTCATATTGATATCAGATTTGAAGTCAGTGATACTTAATGGTAACTGGCTGATAAACATCACACATTTTAGTCAAATGTGAGCAGATGTGTCTATTAATTGAATAGTTATTTATATTTAGTGGGCGTATTTTTATAGATTCCAATTAATCTAATCTACAAATTACTTTTTTAATCAACTTTTTTAATTGGGCAATGGCTATTAGATTCCCCTACTGTTTTAAAATGTTGTTTGGTTTCTAAAATGGTCCGATATCCTATGAAGTATAAATCTTTTCTGGTTATTGTTTAACCCGTGTGTTGTGTTCGAAAGCTGTTACCGTTCATGGTGTTCGCGGGTCAGTTTTCACCCATGATTTATCTCAGTCCAAAACACACAAAAAATAATGACTATCATCCAATATTGTTTTAACTACATCATAACTAACTTATTATGCATTCAAAACCGTACAATCCTGTTGTTATTCTATTGTATTGCCCCAAAACACATTATACCACATATTGCACACGTGCATGTGTGTGTTCAGGTTCAAGTGTTAGTGTACATATTCTTTGAGAAAGGTGGAGTTCCCGTGGGGGAGAGGGGCAGAGGGAGGGGAGGCCAGGTGCATGTTGCAAACAATTGTACTCAGATCTTGTACTTGAGTAAAAGTAGAAGTACTCTTTTTATTAACTAGTACTTATACTACTATTACTTTGATACCCTGTTTATCTAGGCCCTTTTTGTATCTTGTTTTAATATATATATGTCACACTGTGGGACTGCGAGAAACAGTATATTTCAAGATTTCTGTATGTATAACACTAGACATTTTGACAATAAAGCTGACTTTAACTTTGAGTAAAAGTAGAAGTACTCAGATCTTGTACTTGAGTAAAAGTAGAAGTACTCAGATATTGTACTTGAGTACAAGTAGAAGTACTCAGATCTTGTACTTGAGTAAAAGTAGAAGTAGTCAGATCTTGTACTTGAGTAAAAGTAGAAGTACTCAGATATTGTACTTGAGTAAAAGTAGAAGTACTTGCAGGTCTCCCTTGAAAAAGAGACCATCTGGTTAAATAAAGGTTGGAAATGAAATGAAATGACTCAGATCTTGTTCTTGAGTAGAAGTATAAGTAATCAGCACTTCTGAATACTTCTTTCCCCTCTGTGAATATACAAAATGAGGCATTGCTGCAGAATGGTCCTACAATATGAAAGAGATAGAATCATAAATGTAAAATAATTGTACATTAAATATTGATTTTATTTCAATATAAATAAAATAAAATAAATAAAATGAAATTATTAATTAATCATTTTAAACGTAACTTAATTAAATTACATTTTAAAATTAATTATACAATTTAATTACATTTAAATATACATTTTAATTGGTCCAAAAATCAATATCTAGTATTAGCATCATCTCAAACAATAAAAAGGTAAAGCACACAATAGCCCAAATCAGAATAATATATTTTACGTGTTTGTAATTATTAATCAATTTATATATTGATCACTTTTACTTTGTTTACTACCACGCATTACATGAAAGTGTAATCTTAACCCTTAACAATACGTGAGGATTTAAGGGGAGTAGAATACATTACAAGTTTCCGAAAGTGTCTTTTTGGATGTCATTTAATTGCACTTATCTGTTACAATACAAGTCCCTCCCGTAATAAAGCTGTTTATTGGAGGCAATGATGGACCCTGTAATCACCCTGCTTCTCCCCCAGGTGTCAAAACAAACCAAACCGCCTCCGTTTGGAGATCTCTCGCTAATTGGCTGCAGTGAATATTCTCACACACTCTCCATCATGGACCTTACATTGGAAATGAGAGCAGAACCAGGTCCCAGGTTTCGGCTGTGTCTGCGGACCTTTCTGAATGAATAAACATCGACTCTGCAAGACTCCCCAGCATTCGCATATTGAGTGAGGGGAGAATTAGCGTCACAACTGAGCGCGACTCCTCTTATTACCATCATTATCAGCATCTGCATAACACAGAGGGCCGTGAACGCACCATGAACTGTTCCTCTGCAGACTCACACCCTGCTAACAGCAGCTCCAGGAGAATTCATGCTCTTCATCTGAATCATTTTTGGGCGTAAAAGATGATTGGAGAGACCCTTACATGTGATAGAAAAACTTCACCTAAAATGCGCAAAATGCAACTTACTTTTGTATTAGAACACATGCATCCGTTTACAGTCCAAACATTTGTTTATATGTCATACATTTGTACTTATTTTTGCATTTAATTGCAACAATGTGTTATTTGCACCATAAACATCTGGATTGATTCCCTTCATCTGAATCATTTTAGGTGTAACAGATGATTGTGTTGACCGTTAAATGTCTAACTGTGATACAAAAACGTATTTAAAATGGAACACATGCATCTATCCAAACATGTGTTTATATATTGAATATCTTACATTTATATATTTTTCGTATATTATTTACTTGCAACTTTGTGTAATTAGCACCCTTATCTTGCACTATTTCTTTTTTCTTGCATCATAGTTATTTATTTGTCTAAGTGTGTTGCTTTAGCTACTGTGCACATGACAAATAAAGGCTTCTTATCTTGAAAGGAAACGCACAATTACAGCCAGACTGTGTCGTTGTTTATCTAAACATGACTCAGCAATAAGTGGCTCTTTCAGACGCATTTCCAGCGAAATTAACAAGAGAAAGAAAATAAGTTGTTCTAAAAACATTAAGGGATATCTTCTTTTATTAGCACGTTAGTTATACTGCATGTTGTATCCTCTAAATAAGCAATTCCAGTTTTGGGGTTTCCTAGTAAATCCCACGGCTGTTTGAGTCTCATTGTAAAAGCAAAGGGTAAAACATGTCAACCGTGTTAGTGCACAAAGCCTCCATGTGATGAGGAACAGGTGGTGTGTGTGTGTGTGTGTGTGTGTGTGTGTGTGTGGTGTGTGTGTGTGTGTGTGTGTGTGTGTGTGTGTGTGTGTGTGAGAGAGAGAGAGAGAGAGAGAGGGGCACATCTGCCAGGCTATCATAGCTCCCTCTCTGAATATTCATCCCCCCCACCACACACACACACACACACACACAGTCCAACCAGCAAACAGGATGCGGTTCCCTGAGTGTAAGTGTGTGTAGTCAGACAGACAGATTAAGGGTGTGTGTGTTGGAAAAGGGGGGGGGGGGCTTTTATATCCCAAATGCTTGGCGTCTGACAAATACGAGCAAATACATACACATACACACACACACACACACACACACACACACACCACACACACACACACACACACCACACACTCAGTATCGATAATGTCCTTTTAATGATGTGTGTAGAAATGTGTTGCTTCATGTCTCCTCTGTGCCAGCAGTGGATCTGCTCCTGGAATGTGGAGCGATTTAACAAATGAAAACTAAAAATATATATATAATATTTGTGTCTGCTTCTAATTGAGGTTTGTCCTGAATCGACTCCATCACAAACAGCTCTCCGCGGTTAATCGATTTTATTGGGCTGTAATGTCTCTGTGCTCCTCAGAGATGACTTCAGAGTGTTTCAGAACAACACCTCTCTGATCTGAAAAAGAAACAGCAGGACATGATGTCGACTAAATTCAAGATGATTGGATCGTTTTATACAGAAAACACGTCTGTAATGATGCATGTAATTCAGTGGAGTAAAGAGATTCGCAACCATTAACTCAAATTAGATTAGATGTACTTTATTGATCCAGAATTGTGATTTATTTTGTGTTAGAGCAGCATGTAAACAAGGCATTGCACATAAGTTAACAAAATCAAGTAGAATAATGACTATCTATAAAGTATAATATACCGTTTACACAAGAAGATTTTGCTACAAAGACGCCTAAAAACGTATATATTATATTCGATAGGAAACAGTGCTTTTAATAATAAGTAAATGCTTGTTTTTTAAATGTTACTCCATCTTTGAATCAGTGATCAGTTTTGCATTGATACCATGTTGTGTTGTATATTTTTCGAATTAAAAAAACCGAACTTCATTAGAAAATCTATCAATTATACGTTGATTTTGCCCAATTATATATTCAACTCCGCGACACAGATTTTTCAAACATGCTTCTTAACTCCAAAAGGATTCCTCTACAATTCGGCATATTTAAAATTACAAGATATCATTGTTTCCCAGGGTCAATTTAACCAAAATAACATAAAACTCAGAGACGAAGCGTTACAACAGAAAGTGAGGGTTTGCTGCTATAGATAATGTACATGAAGGATGTTTAAATAACTTCTGGCCTTTTTTGTTATAAATGAAATAGAGTTTGTAGACTCGGTTTCCAGCCATGCCTCGACTGGACACTTTCAATACACAACCAGGCTCCAATAGACACCACAGCCTCCTCCAGTCTGCCTTTGGAGCACCGTGTGCAGCGCGGAACAAAAGTGTCGCTTATCACCCCATGATGAAGTGCAAACAGGCCATCATCGACTCCTATTGGAGGGGAGGGGAGCGGGGGGTTGATGGGGGTTCGCGTGATTCTCCACACCCGGATGGAAGTGGCTCCCACAGGCATCATAATGTGACACATGCGTAAAGGTAACACCTCGCCATCGCACCTTGGTCTGCACTTTTGGCACAGAAACCGATTGGATTTGGCACTTTTTACGCGAGGTTTTAGTGCAAAGACACAGAGTTTTAAGGGGTTCTCATTATAGTGTGTTGACTGAGTGGATAAAGGAACTTAAAGGGAAGGAAAGGAAGAATAGAAGTGGTTTTGTCATTCAGTGGTTCTTCAGACTTCAATGGGGAGTAATAGACAATGAATAGCTTTTATTCTCAGTGTAAAAGCGATATTTTGCAGTAAAAATTAAAGTACAAGTAGCAAAAACACATGGTAAAATAGCCCTGCATTTAACCTCTTAAATAAAATACCAAAAGTATTAACAAGTTAACATTTTTTGGGGAATGTTAGACAGATTTTAAAACCGTTATCCAGGAAGTACATTTTTCTTAGGTGAAAGTAGTTATACTGCAACCAAAACATACTCAGTTACAAGTCAATCCAAAACTTTAATTAAGTGGAAGTGTAAATATAATCAGGACTTACTTCAGGTATTTTTTAAAGTGAAAATGTCCACTCTGACTTTCTGTATTATACATAAAATGTGTCTCTTATGCAAAGAGCTGGAAGTATTACTTAATAAAAGTAGAACTACTTTGGTGTAAAAATACTCAAATACAAGTGAAGTTCCTGAATTCAAAATGTTACTTAAGTAGAAGTACAGAAGTACTATTAGCTAAATAAACGTTTAAAAATAAAACTCACCGTAAAGCACAAAAGCTCTTTCAAAATGTATATTAGAATATTATTACTATTGCACACAAACTGCAAAGTGCATTTAAATGTTGTGTTTGGTCAATGTAGAGATAATTGTACATACTTTCTAGTATAATGGTACAGTACTGCATCATATCATGATAACAACATGTTTTATTATATGTAAAAAGCGGAATAAATGCTTCCAAAATGAGTGGAGTAGCATACCATTATACTACTAAGTAAGTTTAACCCTTAGATGCATAAGTGGGTCTTTTTGACCCGGTGAGGTGGTTTTCTTAGAGTATCTTTGTAATTACATTTTTTATCATTTCATATTCCAGCTATTCCTCAAAAAACATGTTTTGGATATCATGCCATTCAAATTTTAAATTGACATTTTATACATTTTAAGAAATTGCAGTTTTGTATTACTACCCCAAGCTTCCATAAGTGGGTCAAAATGTATATAAAATAAAATATTTCTAGTGTGAACCAAAATATAATACTAAATATTAAATACAAGTGATTTTTCTTAACCAAAATGACAAAAATGGCATAAAAACACATATTATTCTAATACGGGTCCTTTTTTGACCCACTTATGGAAGAGTGTAGGGTCCAGTCACTCGTGCATCTAAGGGTTGACAAAGAAGCACAGTATTTGAGTACATTTATGAGTTTCTTTCCACCACTGTACAACAAACCCTAGACATCACGTACAGTATAAGCATGGCGTGGCTTTATGATCATTTCATACATTTATCCGCGGTCAATCCCTCCTTTATTCCAAACACTTCATCCATGTTACAGGCCTGACCCGTTCTGAACTCGACTCTGAAATAAATCCCTCCTCGACCGCTCTCTTTGTTTGACGGGAACATTTCCCAGAGCTGAAAAAGACCCTGATATATTTCACGTGAAGATGTTGTGAAGCTCCTCTCAGGATCTGATGTCAACAGCTTCTGACACCTGCATCCAGATGTGGAAGAAAAACTAGAGAAAGAACAAGAAGTACACCAGTGTTTTTATATTTAAGTTGTTGTTAAAGTATAGAAATGTCAACTTTAATGGAAAATATACAACACTAATGAGGGAAAGTTTACTATCACGAGAAAGGCAATATTTTGCAAAAGTTACCCGTAAAAGTCATGCATTCAAAATCTTCTTTTCATGAGTATTATTAGCTTTACTCAAGTCATTTTAAGTGTAATAGAAACATATTGTTGACATGTAGAAGTTTACTTAAGCACCATTTAAACTATTACAATGTAAAATATACTTACTCAAGTAAAAGTACAATCGTTTTGGCATCACAATATACCTAATGTGCCCAAACTTAAAACTACTTTTCATGCAGTATGGCCCATTTCAGAACAATATGATATTATTGTATTATGAATGTCTTCATCATGTTGTATTACTTTAAATATTGCTTGGTATCTTAATTTATAATAAATCATCACATCATCAGTTTATTTGTATTTTGTAAATGCAAAATAGTAACAAAAGCTGTAAAAGAAATGCAAAATGTCAAGGGAAGTTCTTACTTACTTCAGTGCAGTGCTTGAGTAAGTGTGCTTAGTTACGTGTTGCCAGTATCTGTGTGTGAGCGTCATGTTAATAGGATTTCTGTCGTCCAAAATAAACTCTTGAGCTCTGAGAGGACGGAGGTCTGCAGCTCAACCTCCGAGGTATTCCAGCTATTTTCATTTGTTTCTGTTAAGTCACTTAGGTCTCCGCTCCAAACACACTTGAAAAAATAGACACACACACACCACACACACACACACACACACAACACACACACACCACACACACACACACACACACACACACACACACACACACACACACACACACACACATTCCTTACTGTACATGATGTGGAGAGTCACGTTTACGTATTTAGAGCAGATACTATTCAAAGGCTTTATTGTCATATATGTAGTTTTGGCAATACAAATTGAAGTCCCAGGCTCCTCCTACAATGCAGTAAACTATAACTAAAAGATATAGGGAAATTAAATGGTGCAATCAAAATGCAGGAATACAGATAAAACCTTATGCAATCCCATAGGGAAGTTCAGCAGCAACATACATACAGAAGAGTAAGAGCATTATATTACATGTCATTTGTTAGACGCTTTTATCCAAAGCGACTTACATACATTCAGTACGGACAATCCCCACAGGAGCAATTTGGGGTGAAGTGTCTCAGGGACACAACGACATGCTGACTGCAGTGGGACTCGAACTTGCTATCCCCTGATTCAATGTCCAGCACACTATCCACTGAGCCACAGCCTCCCACAGAATAAGAGTAACAGACACAGAATGTAAAATCAAATACTGTACAGTAAAATAAATACTGTATACTGTAAAAAGAAATATATACGTGGACCTTTCTCTCCATTATAGGTTGTAACACTACAGAGTGTGACAATGAGCCTATATCTGTGTGGCGGCTATGTGACAAACAACTAAAGGTCTTCAAAAGTGCAAAAGAAAAACCCAACTCTGAGCAGTAAAATAAAGGCAAACCAAAGCATTAAATATGCTTCACCTCCCCTTTATCTCTCCTTCCAGCTACTCCAACAAGTCAACTCACAAAACATATTGTAATCCTGATGCAATATACATTTAAAATAAGGTCAAACAGACTGTTATTGACTTGAATGCAGATGTATACCCCTACCTTAATGCATTTACAGGGGGGACAAGTGTATACATGGGATTTGATGTGAGTCTTATGCTGTCTCTGAGCCCATAACTTGTACATATGTTACCATTATGTTAAAGATCTTTTTGAATCTTACAAATTATTCAAAGCTATAGTATTTCTTGATAAGGAGCTTTCCCCCTTCTTTAATTCCACTAACACCATGTATAAAGCTTCAGGACTTTCTGGGGTAAAAACAGTAGTTTTGGTTAGTATTGGGTTCATGTATCTCTCCTTTCAGCTGTTCCAAAAAAAATATTATTTGTATTATTATTTGTGCTTAAATATCAATTTTAAACAAGTTCACACATGTCATTGATTCTAATGCAGATGTATACACTTATTCTATGCATTTACAATAAAAAAAAGTATGTGCTGTATATTAACCCCTACTGTACCTCAACATGTGTTACCATTAGGTTAAAGACAATGACGCTTTTTTTAAATCTAAAAGTAAGTATTTGAGGAGCTTCCATTCACTTTAATTCCACTAATACCATTTAAAAAGCTCCAGGACTTTTAGGGTGAAAACAGAAGTTTGGGTTAGTTCTAAGTGTATCTCTCCTTTCAGCTGCTATTATTTTGTTGATTGTATGTGAGTTTTATGAACCCCTACTTCAACATTTGTATCTATAAGTTACTCTTTTTGGATGAGGATATTTCCATTCCCTTGAATTCCACTAACCCCATTTACAAAGCTCCAGGACTTGGAGTGAAAACAGAAGTTTTGGTCGCCAGGTTGAATCAGACTTGCTCGTTTGCATATCTGAAGAGTTAGTGGATTGACAGGGGCGTCAATTTCCCTTTCCATCACCCACCCCCACCCCTCACCTCCCCCTCCTCCCCCGGCTCCAAGCTGTCAGCAGAGCCGCCTAGTATAAAGCACAGAGGACCGGGACTCTGCGGAGGACAGAAGCCCAGACTGGAACACCTCTTCCCTGACTGAAACCCTGGATGATTATAAACAGGAACTCACAAAAAACCGGACACTTGGACGTAAAGGAAGACATTTTTTTGGGGTGAATAAGTCGCCAGTGGCTGCATTAAAGTGCTGTATTGGAGTGTTTGAGAGGAAGTGATTTCGCAGAGGATTTGGCATGCTGGGTCCCCGCGCGCTCCGCTCCTTGCTGTGCGTGCTGAGCTGCGCGTGGCTGCGCACCGGAGCCTCGCGCCTGAAGTCTCCGGCTCTGCCCATCCAGTCCGAGAGGGAGCCGCTGCCCTCCAAAGGCCTGGCCGGTAAGAAACACACATATATTTTACTTTTATTTACGAGTTTTTACAGTTTTAACCATTGCTATAATACCATTACAACACCACCGTACCAAACCTCCCTTAAAAAAGTGTCATTTTTAAGGTGATCAGTGCTGAGCATGTTGTGTTTATGGGAATTTGAAGTTACTTTGTATATGTTATCAATGAATAGGAGCCACTAGACAATTCGTCTAGCTTCCAATACACAAACAGCCTAAATGAGCATAATTTTAAGAAATAAAAGTTACACCAATTCCAACTTGGCTATAATACCACTGTGTGAGCACGAGCCATACCAAACCCCGTAAAAAAAGTGTCATTTTTAATGTGAACAGTGCTGGGCATGTTGTGTTTATGGGACTTTAAAGTAACTATGCATTTGTCATTACTTAAGAGGCTTCCGTTTTTCATTCAGCTTAACAAGATGAACACATTTAAGAAAATACAAGCTACTATAATTCCAACCATGTTTAATTTTGTAGTACCAATATATGAGTACAATAAAGTACCAAATCTGAAATGTGTGTAATGTTACCAGTCGTAGGCATGTTGTGTTTATGGGACTGTAAAGAAAGTATTGTTAATGGTTTAAGAGGAGCCATTTGTCAATTCGGCTAGCATCCTATACACATCAACATTCCTGACCATTTACTCTCACAAACGTGGGCAGCGGAGCACTAAGAGACCATTTAAAAGTATTTTATTTAGTATTGAATGCAGTTACTTTATTCCAAAAATTATGCCGAATTGATGTAAGCATTACTAGCCTACAGTAGTGCAAGTATGACTCAAAAATACCAATATTTTGGCTGTAAAAACAAACAAAACATCTTAAATTGTATGATTTTCCTATGAAGCCTGGTGTGTTGTGTCCTTGGACCTTTTAGCGTAAACAGTTAAGTTAAAACGGTCTCCGCACTCCGCAGTAATGGACTAGGCCCACACAAACTCCGTTTTTTCCCCAAGTTTCCTTGAATTGTTCTTGAGCTCCATGTGTAAACCAGAGGCAAACATCTGAGTCATAACCGCAGTGGATGCCATTTGATTGATGTGTTAAAAAGCCCCTGCTACAGCTCACTGCGGTTTTTATAAGGTAACTACTCTGCAGTTCAAACTGTGGGAACTCCACGTTAAACGCTGCCTGCCTTACCGTGCAGTTCACTGGAAACTGTAATCAATCGACTTTCCATTACATTACAAGCATTGGCTACTCTGAGATGATTTATTTGTGCAGAGACAGAAGTGGCAGCCTCACAGTTTGGCTCTCCTTTAACTGGACTGCTCAAAGTGTGCAGTCACTTTAATGAAGGAATAATGTGAACCAGGTTGGTAGCAGCGAGCAGCGAGCAGAAACACACACACACACACACACACACACACACACACACACACACACACACACACCACACACACACACACCACACGCTGTTATCCTAACCCAAAATCACTGAGATATTCATAGTAACACAGCGTGACTAACACTCAATAATGGCTTCACTAATTAAAGTCAAAGCTGGGTTTTATCTCCTGTAAAAACACTATACAGTGCCGGCACCATACATTAGAGCCTTAATGTGTTTTTATACGGTTATGGCTCTAAGCACACTGGATTTTGAGTGAAACAGTAAAAAGGCAGTTAACATTGTGTCCTTCAGTTTCTTAATGGACCATTCAAAGGCTTTTTGTTTGCCAAGAAGGTGTAAGTAGAAGCTGTTAACATACGTACTGGTTGACAATATTTGAGCTTTTTGTAGAATCAGATTGAGCAAATGAAACATATCAAATGACAAGCGTGCAAGAGGCCCGTTTTTGGCACATTGTACTAAACCAATGCAGAACATTGGCTCATGTAAGACCATTTGGTTTGAAAATGTTTTCATTGTGTCTTTTTTGAGCAGAAAACATAATACCAAAGTCCTTGCATAATGGAATTTTAAAGACTTATTGAGATACTGGGATTTCATTTGGTGTTGATTGAAGTGGAAATAATACATTCTGCATTAGGGTTTGTGCCAAAATCATTGTGGTAATAATGTTTAATATGTATTTTTTATATGCAATATGTATTGTTTGTATAGCAATGCTCAATATATATTGACTTCACTAAATGGTACCAGCAGCTTGATCAAATTGGTTTCATATGATGTGATATAACGCATTTTTTAACATGTTCTACCCATAATGCAATGCCTAAACCCCACTTTCTGTTAATTACAACTCATCTGTATTTATTTCAGTTTCCTTGTCTTTGATTTAGCACAGAAAATACTCATTGAAACGTATTTTCTTTCCTAATATATAAAACTCAACGTGGCACTTCTGCCTCTTTGGCTCACATTTCCCGTGGTGTGGGTGTACAGTAAACACAACGTCAGCGCCTCTGTAGTCTCACAGTCATTGTTTCATTTCAATTCTGATATTCTGAAGTACAGAACCAAACAAAACTGTCCAAAGATCCACTTTAAAGTACCTCCTCACTTACGGTCGTATAGCATTTACAGTTAAATCCTAAATTCCTCACGCCATTAAGTCTTTTTAAAAGTCTGGCCTACGTTATGTGTGTTTCTGGGAATCTGTGATCGTCCGTCAGAGGAAAATTGAACGTCTCCCCTGACTGCTCGTGGATCATTGAGAGGAAACGGGATGTGATATCCAAAACTCATGAAGCATCCAGAGAGTTTCCTCCTGCATGCCCGGCAATGAGCTGTGCAAGATTGATCTGTTGTTAAATATAAAGAGGGTGCATGCAATGGCTCAGAGTGCAGAGTTTTCATGTCAGACAATTCATAAAATCCACCTCTTAAATATTAAGAAACAGTTCATCTAAATATCTTGTGTTCCCCGTCATTTATGCAAAAGCACGAAACCCCATGTTTCCTCTCTTTGTTATCATGTCTGCCTCTGGTTTGGAAAGAGACATACTGTTGAGTTATTGAGACCCTGAAGATGTTTAATCACCGTGTTTGTGTTGCAGGATGCTCGTTCGGAGGTCGCTATTATTCTCTGGAGGACACATGGCACC
>JAAOOA010001909.1:25000-27500 GCA_012861695.1 Trematomus loennbergii | reverse complement strand
CAACACCACAAACTGATTGCGGTAAACATCAACACACACTCTCTCAAGAAGGGGAGAAATTAGCATCGGGTTCAGACGTGCACTGACGGAGTTTAATATCCTCCGATGAATCAGTCAAATGATACGTGTGTGTGTGTAACAGTAGTACCTATATATTCATGTCCACACACTCCCTTGATAACTAGATCATTTCCTGCCAGAATGCACACATCGTGGAGACAGCAGCGCTCCACATACAGCTCTCAGGAATGATTATTTTTAGATAAATGTCAGTGTCAAGCAGCGGAGGACCTTAGAGGAAACACTGCAACACAACAAGGAAGTGAGGGGGGAAGAGAGAGGGGGTTTTTCTGGAGCAAAACTTCTTTGGACAGAGAATATTTCACGTGTTACATCACTGCAGGCGAGGGGATAGAGAGGAGGGATAATTAAAATGGAGATTAGAGTTATGAGGTGCCGGCACACGGACACATTTCTTCATGTTAAAAGGTTTACAGCCTCGCAGCGAGAGAACAATCACATGGTGGGATGCATGCAGCAGATGTGCACGTGTTGTCTGTTGTCTGTGCTTTGGGTTGATTTACATGGGGCTCAAACCGTTAGGGACGTATGTTAGGTCGATTTACAGGGAAAAATGTTGTTTTTCAGCCTCCAAATATGAAGATTCTCTGTTTTTCATATGAAAGGAAATATCTTTGAGTTTCCCCTCTTATTGGTAGTTTTGGTTTTTATGTTTTTTCAAGCTAGATTACTGTTTTTCACTCTCACTTTCGGCATATGCTTTGGTTTTAGACTGATCACCATGGACAGACTTGACGAAAAATGTTTTTTATTTAGATAGTTTTCAAACATTTTGATATTTTACAGAAATAATATCTCCAAATATCTTGAAAAACGGTCATTTTTATTGCAAAAATATTATTTGATTCAGTTTTTTAGCCTTCAAATATACTTTGAGAGTACTATTTCAAGTACTTTGAGAAACTGGCATTGACATTTGTCCCTTTTTGACATGCCATAGTAGGGCTGTGCGATTATGGCAAAAATCATAATCACGATTATTTTGGTCAATAATTGATATCACGATTATTAAAAACATTATCCATTTACTTTGAAAACATCCATATATTGAAAAAAAAAATGTGAACAGTAAGTTTTTAACAGTTGATTACCCTGAACTTCAAGTATAATTAAACTGAAAAACCAATAAAAAAATAATTATAATAATAATTTTTTTTTTAATAAAAATAATAATCGATTACATTGTTTTCGTAATCGTTGCAAGCCAAAATCGTAATCGAGATTAAAATACGATTAATTGCACAGCCCTATGCCATAGCCAAATGTGTTCATACAGAACATAATCAGTAGTCACAGCCTAATATGCACAACTCCGTCCTCACTGCAGCTTTTCTGAAACTCCCCTACCTGTATTCATGTATCTTTTCTCCATGTCTATAGATCTGTGGAGTGTGGAAGAACCTGGGGAAGCCTCTGATCCGCCAGCTGCAGACGGAGCAGATGAGGATCGTTATGAGCTCAGCGAGCGGCGGACAGGACGAGGTGGAGGGGAAGATCATCAAACACAGAGCTCTGTTCGCTGGTGAGTCAGATACGCTCTCTCTTTGTGTCGCAGCACACTGTAAACACAATATATAGATATTAATATGTAGACGTTCTCATGTAATCTTACAAAGCCTTGCAAGGTGTAAGAAAAATCTCCCTAGTCCCCGGCTTGAGCTTCAATCTCAGGATCCATGTGTTTGTGATCCTCTCCAGAATGGAAGTAGTCAAACTAAAAAAGAGAATTTGTTGGTATTTTTCAAAAAATCTCAAAATTCTGACTTTTTCTCAAATTCTGACTTTTTCTCAAAATTCTGACTTTTTCTCAAAATTCTGACTTTTCTCAAAATTCTGACTTTTTCTCAAAATTCTGACTTTTTCTCAAAATTCTGACTTTTTCTCAAAATTCTGATTTTTTCTCAAAATTCTGACTTTTTCTCAAATTCTGACTTTTTCTCAAAATCTGACCTTTTCTCAAAGATCTTAAAATTCTGACTTTTTCTCAAAATCTCAAAAATCAGATTTTCCCTCAAAGATCTTAAAATTCTGACTTTTTCTAAAAATCTCAAAAATCTGACTTTTTCAAAAAAATCTGACCTTTTCTCAAAGATCTTAAAATTCTGACTTTTTCTCAAAATCTCAAAAATCTGACTTTTTCAAAAAAATCTGACCTTTTCTCAAAGATCTTAAAATTCTGACTTGTTCTCAAAATCTCAGAAATCTGACTTTTTCTCTAAAATGTTATAATCACTAGTCCCCGGCTTGAGCTTCAATCTCAGGATCCATGTGTTTCTGATCCTCTCCAGAATGGAAGTAGTCATCACATACAGAGCATCAACTAGTTCCTGAACAGTGTCCTTCACATGCTGATATCCAAGAGAGGGAGTTACACAGTCACAAGATGGAGGAATAGAAAGCAGTATTCAATGTTTACTTC
>JAAOOA010001909.1:10000-20000 GCA_012861695.1 Trematomus loennbergii | reverse complement strand
GTTATTGCTGAGTTCATCTCCTCTGGAGGAGCCTTCACTGTTCTTGGATCTGTTTCCCTCTCCGCGCTGATCTCATCGTTGTTTGGGATAAACTGAAGTTCATTTGATTCGCTTGGAAACGTGTCACCCGTCTGTGTTTTGTTGAAATATGTTTGGCGTCTCGATGTTGTACAAATATCATGTCAACAAATCTCAACGCGCGATAAGACGTTCTCATTGGTTCCCACAGATCCTTACAGTCTTACAAGGCAGCACAAGATAAGACCTTAATTGGTATAAAAAGTCAATCATGCAACCGTATAATATTTTTTAGACATGGGAATAATGATTTTATTCAATATATAATAACGTTTTTTGACAATTTACTCACTGGTATTCAAGACCATCAGATGTTTTCTTTTATTCATTCTTATTCTTATTAGCCTTGTGTAAGATAAGGCCTTAATTTGTATAAAAATATGTCAAGCCAATCATCCAAAAGTCTTATATTGTTAAGACATGGGAATTAGGATTTTATTCAGTATGTTTTTTTATATTTAATAATAATATCTGCTTTTTCTGACATCTAAATGGCGAAAACCAACACCATGATATGTGACACGATGTTTTTTGTGTAGGAAATAACAAAAAAACAAGCAATGTTACAATTCAATTAGGTCAGAAACAGCCTAAATAATGTATGTCTTAAAGTTGATATTCATACATACATCATTAAAAAAGGTTATACTGAGCAAACAACCTTCATATTTAGTTTCCAGATCGCTCAGATAGATAAGTGGACATTTCATTCAAATTGGTTATTGTGTGACATCGGCGAAAACCAACCTTATGTATAAGAGGCACATTGCTAGCCCCCTTTTTAATATGTGGTATCATTTGGTGTTAGCATGTATAGCATCTAAAGCTAACGTTTCCTCTCTGTGCAGGATCCGGACTTCGCCGAGGTTCTGACGGAGCTGAACAGCCGTGAACTCTTCTGGTTGTCTCGAGGTCAGCTGGAGATCACCGTGGCCACAGAGGGTCTGGAGCCCCGGCAAATCTCCGGATTCATCACCGGCAGGAAGTCATGTGACAGTAAGTGCCAATCAAATCACATCTGTCACCGACATGAGTTCAAAAAGCTACAAATAGCTAGTTACAGTTACGTGATCAAATCAGTCAACGTTGGGGTCAATACATCTGTACGAGTGGTGTTACTTAAGTGCCAAAGATTTGTGACCAGAAACTCGACTTTTGGGTTTCTATAACTGAAGAAATGGCGTTACTTGATTGCGAAAGTTACATCACAAAAAAGTCAAGTTTAGGTTTACGATAACTGTAGAAGTGGTGTTATTTAAGTACAAAAACTAGGAGAAAATATGACAACGTTTTGTTTAAAATGCCTGAAGAAGTTGCATTACTTTAGGACAAAATAAGTGAAAAAGAAGTCAATGTTTTGAGACAAATCTCTGGCTTCACACCGGCAGGAAGTCATGTGACAGTAAGTGCCAATCAAATCACATCTGTCACCGACATGAGTTCAACAAGCTACAAATAGGTCCACGTTTGGGTTGAAATGACTGAGGAAGAAGCAAAGTTACGTGATGAAATCAGTCAATGTTGGTCAGTCAATAAATCTGTACGAGTGGTGTTACATAAGTGCCAAAGATTTGTGACCAGAAACTCTACTTTTGGGTTTCTATAACTGAAGAAATGGCGTTACTTGATTGCGAAAGTTACATCACAAAAAGGTCAAGTTTAGGTTTACGATAATGGTGTTATTTAAGTACAAAATCTAGCAGACTAACGACATGACTGTCTGTAACGCCCACCGAGACATGTGATTTGTGACTTTTGGGGTATATCAATTCAATTGTGTTTGATTTGATCGTTTGGTTAAAGAAAACGTAAGAAGTTGCATTACTTTAGAACAAAAGTGATGTGAAAATAAGTCAATGTTTGGGGGCGAAAAATAACAGCGAAAGTGCAAAAGTTACGTGACAAATAATCAGCGTTCAGATTAAAATACCTACAGACGAAGGTGTGAAAAATACGATAATGTTTTGGTTAGATTAACAACATAATCAGCATATCTTCAGTACCGAAGTTACATTACAAATAAGTCAATGTAAGGTTAAAATGACTGTAAAGGTAGCGTTAAAAACAGTACAAAAGCTCTGTGAAGATTTGGGTTAGCGAAGAAGAAATGGCATTACTTACGTACGAAAGTTATGTGAAGTTAGGTTAGAATAAAAACAGAAACAATGTTAGGGTTAGTAATTATTTGGGTTCAAATGACTGGAGATGTGGCGTTAATATAAGTATGACAGTTACCATAAAAAAGCCCTTTATACATATTTCCAAAGGTGAAGCAATGGATGGGAACAGTCTGCTTCATACCATGGAGGTGGTATCAAACACTTAGAAAACATTTATTGCGTTGTTGTTGATGTGTGCGAGCCCATCTGTGTCTCTCTTCCCATCGTCCTCTGTAAATACTTATCCTCTCTGTCTCCGTGCTTTCAAGTCTTATCGATGGGGGGGAAAACCCGTGTTTATAGATTTGTTTGGTGGCCCACCAACACTGTGTATGCACGAGAGAGACACAAAGGAAACAAGAGGGCTTGCTTTGGGAATGCTGTCTGAAAGCGTTAAAGCGTGCACACATGGTCTTTTCCCTGGGACGCGTGTTTGAACATCAAGGTGTCCTCGGCACTTTGAAGGACACTTTCATTGTCTCCCCACACGCGAGACCGTGCACGCAAATATGTAAAAGATGTTTTTTTTTCAGTCCAAGTCCAACGCGCCGAGGTCACTGAGCCGTGATTAACAGCTTGACGTTATGTGTGAAGAATTCAAAGTCAACACACTGCTCTCCGTCTCCTTCGCTCTCTTCTCTTTGACGTCATTCCTTCCCTTTTTCTGTCTTCATGTCGATTTCTGAATTCTTCTCTGTTTCTCATTCCCCCCCCCTCCTTCCCCCCTCTCCCCCCCCCCTCAATCTTTTTTAAGCCTCCTGCTGCATTCAACAAGGGTTAGCTCATAGTGAGGCTTAACCTTGGGTGGGTTTTCTTCTTCTTCTCGTGTGTGTGTGTGTGTGTGTGTGTGTGTGTGTGTGTGTGTGTGTGTGTGTGTGTGTGTGTGTGTGTGTGTGTGTGTGTGTGTGTGTGTGTGTGTGTGTGTGTGTGTGTGTTGTGTGTGTGTGTGTGTGTTAGGGAAACGCCTCCTGATTAGTGGTTCAATTGAATCTGTCCGTTCAATGATGAGTCTCAGGGTGAAGGGAAGACATTATGTGGCTGCAGACCGTGAGGGAATGCAATGCCTCCTTCCTTCCTCCCCCCTTTCCTCCCTCCTTTCCTCCCCCCTTTCCTCCCTCCTTTCCTCCCCGCTTAAAGCCAAACCAGCAAATGTTAACATGACAGGAATCATTGCCTCATCTCGCATGCTACCACAGAGCAGGAGGGGGAAACTCCACGGGGAGAAGTGATGGTTTTCAGATAAGTCATTTGATCCAAAGTGGATTTTTAAAATTTTAATCTGTGTTTTTCTTTTCTTTTTGTGCAGCTATTCAGAGCGTGATGTCCAGCGGTGACGCTCTGACGCCGGGGAAGACGGGCGGCGTGGGGTCGGCCATCTTTAACCTCCATGATAACGGCACGCTGGACTACCAGGTACGCATCTGTGCCATGTTTTATGACGATACTTAACTTGGAGATGATTTACATGACAGATAATATTACAGAGTTATAAGGAATATATATTTTTATTCCATTCTGTAATAATCAGAGCCTCTTAAATGGTTACTTAAGAAAGGGTAGACAATATGTGACCTTTCCAAATTAAAGGGGACCTATCATGCAAAATGCACTTTGTACGTCTTTTCTACATGAATATGTGTCCCCGGTGTTCCAGGGAACTCACCAAGTGTCAGAAAACACAACCCTCTCTATTTTCCTCCATACCCAAATCTCTAAAAAAAGGGGCTGCAACGGATCTGATAAAACTGATCCAGATTTGAACACTGTCCTGACGTCAGGACGGTGGCGCTACGGCTATTGGGCCAACTCCACCAATCAGGAGGAGACAGCCACGGCCATTGCCGTTCGAAAGCGCTGGAGACGCTGTAGTACATATGCCAGGCCTCTAGATGGTGCTGTTCTCACAGAATCTGCCCTTGCTAAAACAGGCTAAAAATGCAAATTGAGCGAAATGAGGCATGGCTAAAATGCATGATCTGTTTGGTATTTTGAAAAAAAAAAAGTATAAATATGCCTTATATAGGTATGGTCCTACACTATATTATTCAAATATAGCATGATAGGTCCACTTTAAGTCATATGATTTCTTAGTCTTGCCTAAAATGTGTGCTACTAACTCTCTGCACCTTTAAATACTAGATTTCTTTCTATAATAAACTTGCCAAAGAATAGACAAAACGCACAGTAAATAAATAATGTGGTTTTTCCAAATAATTGAATATTGTTTTTCGTCCCCAATCTGACGTTTCTTGCCTAAAATGTGTGCTTTTTTTCAAAGGAAACGAAATGAAGGGGAAACAAACAATCCAAAGCAAAAGGGTTAAATGTCCGCTCATTTTACCCCAACAAAACCTCCATGAATGAGTCTCTAACCGTTCCTCCCTGACTCTTCTCCTCCAGGTTCAGGTTGCAGGACTCTCCTCTGAGTTCCTGGGTCTCACCATCGAGCTGAAGCCCCGACGGAGGAACAAGCGCTCGGTTCTGTACGACCTGACTCCAGAATACGACCTGACGTCGGGCCGGGCGCAGGGCAGCTGGAGCCGACTGGAGGCCAGGCACATCCACATGCTGCTGCAGAACGAGCTGTTCATCAACGTGGCCACCAAGCACAGCCAGGAGGGGAGGTCAGGGGTCAGATCAGAGCTCTGCTGTACAGCGGACTGGAGGCGCCGACGAACGGTGAGATAATTATTTGTATTTAAATGCGAAGTAGAAAGTACAGGTATTTGTGTTCAACATGTAGAAGTAGAAAGTTCAGGTATTTGTGTTCACATGTAAGAAGTAGAAAGTACAGGTATTTGTGTTCAACATGTAAGAAGTAGAAAGTACAGGTATTTGTGTTCAACATGTAAGAAGTAGAAAGTACAGGTATTTGTGTTCAACATGTAAGAAGTAGAAAGTACAGGTATTTGTGTTCAACATGTACGAAGTAGAAAGTACAGGTATTTTGTGTTCAAAATGTAAGAAGTAGAAAGTACAGGTATTTGTGTTCAACATGTAAGAAGTAGAAAGTACAGGTATTTGTGTTCAAAATGTGAGAAGTAGAAAGTACAGGTATTTGTGTTCAACATGTAAGAAGTAGAAAGTACAGGTATTTGTGTTCAACATGTACGAAGTAGAAAGTACAGGTATTTGTGTTCAAAATGTAAGAGTAGAAAGTACAGGTATTTGTGTTCAACATGTAAGAAGTAGAAAGTACAGGTATTTGTGTTCAACATGTACAAGTAGAAAGTACAGGTATTTGTGTTCAAAATGTAAGAAGTAGAAAGTACAGGTATTTGTGTTCACATGTAAGAAGTAGAAAGTACAGGTATTTGTGTTCAAAATGTAAGAAGTCAAAGTAAAAAGTCGTTGACCCTCTCCCTCTCTTCTCCCTCTCTCCTCTCAGAGCTCCCACCCCCTGGCGGGTCACTTTGTCTCCCCGGTGAGGACGGGGGCTTCAGGCCACGCCTGGGTGTCAGTGGACCGTCAGTGCCACCTTCACTATGAGATCGTGGTGACGGGGCTCAGCCGGACGGACGACCTGTCGCTGAACGCTCACCTGCACGGCCTCGCTGAGATCGGAGAGCTGGACGAGAGCAGCGCCACGCACAAGAGGCTGCTCACCGGATTCTACGGCTCACAGGTACACACGCTTTATATATTGGAATTTAGACAAATGTAACATATTGTTGTTGTTAAATATTGTATATTGTGCAATATTTTTGACATAAATTCAAATGTTTATATAGAGATTTATTGTGTTTTTACTGCTCATTCTTTCTTTAACTTCTATTTTTTTAATAGATATTTAATTTAAGTGTATTTTATTTTGTATGCAGTCTTTTACTTTAACTTCTTCTGATTATATAAGTTATTATTTTATTATATTTTTTATTTCTATTGCACTTTTTTAACTTCTTATATTTGTGAAAATATATATTTTTTATTGCACATTAAATATTTTTATTTTACTCTAACTTCTTCCTAACTTCATCCAAACAGTTAAGTGTATTTATTTAATATTTAATAACGCACGCCCCTCCTCTCCTGCAGGCTCAGGTGTTCTGAAGGACATCAGCGTGGAGCTGCTGCAGCATCTGGACCAGGGCAGCGCCTTCATCCAGGTCAGCACCAAGACCAACCCCCGAGGGAGATACGAGGACGGGTACGTACACAACACCTCTAAGAAATCACTATTTCACTTGTATCAGGTGTGAACAACATCTTCGGATAGAATATTGGAGGAATAACAAGTATTTGAAGATAATAAAGGCGTCCCTAAATTGTGAATATTAGCCGTTTAACTGCAGAGAATTGGGACGGTTTGTAAAAGCATACATCAAGCATGACAGAAACCATTTACAACCACAGCACATCGTTTTACTTTTACAAGACAACCATTTAACAACCATTACACGATACAAAGGTAGCAAGATACAACCGGGAAGGGATTACAGCGTGTCGTGCTCAAACTTTGACGTCTAAATATATGATTCATTACAAACTGAAATATGTACATAACACAGGTAAAGAAAATAAAACTAAAATGCATTCATTAAAACACTTTTTTCTTAGTAAGTATAATTTAGCTTTTGCTACACACACACACACACACACACACACACACACACACACACACACACACACACACACACACACACACACACACACACACACACACACACACACACACACACACACACACACACACACACACACCACACACACACACACTCACTTTAACTGGCAGGTGTTAAAAGTTTTATTGGGTTCAGAGGGACAATTACACACACACACATTTGCAGCTTTGCAGGTGTGGAGGTTAAAGAGTTATTTTAACTAACAATAACAACAACTCACTCACACACACACACACACACACACACACACACACACACACACACACACACACACACACACACACACACAGAAGAGTCCAGCTGTTTTAATAGCAAACACATAAACAGCCATCAGCTCCCTGCAGGGACAATTACAAAGTCAGCATGAGAGCAGCCGTTATAAGTCAGGGTGGCCGACAAAAGCTCCTCACCACCTTTTCTCTTCCCCCCACTCTCTTTCACATTTTCTCCACCTCTCTTTCACATTTCCTCCACCTCTCTGTCACATTTTCTCCACCTCTCTTTCACATTTTCTCCACCTCTCTTTCACATTTCCTCCACCTCTCTTTCACATTCCCCCCACCTCTCTTTCACATTTCCCCCACCTCTCTTTCACATTTCCTCCACCTCTCTGTCACATTTCCTCCACCTCTCTTTCACATTCCCTCCACCTCTCTTTCACATTTCCTCCACCTCTCTTTCACATTTCCCCACCTCTCTTTCACATTCCCCCCACCTCTCTTTCATTGTTCCTCCCTCTCTTTCACATTTTCTCCACCTCTCTGTCACATTTCCTCCACCTCTCTTCACATTTTCTCCACCTCTCTTTCACATTTCCTCCACCTCTCTTTCACATTTTCTCCACCTCTCTTTCACATTCCCTCCACCTCTCTTTCACATTTCCCCCACCTCTCTTTCACATTCCCCCCACCTCTCTTTCACATTTCCTCCACCTCTCTTTCACATTTTCTCCACCTCTTTCACATTTCCTCCACCTCTCTTTCACATTTCCTCCACCTCTCTTTCACATTCCCTCCACCTCTCTTTCACATTCCCCCCACCTCTCTTTCACATTTCCTCCACCTCTCTTTCACATTCCCCCCACCTCTCTTTCACATTTCCTCCACCTCTCTTTCACATTCCCCCCACCTCTCTTTCACATTTCCTCCACCTCTCTTTCACATTTCCTCCACCTCTCTTTCACATTTCCTCCACCTCTCTTTCACATTTCCTCCACCTCTCTTTCACATTCCCCCACCTCTCTTTCACATTTCCCCCACCTCTCTGTCACATTTCCTCCACCTCTCTTTCACATTTCCCCACCTCTCTTTCACATTTCCCCCACCTCTCTTTCACATTTCCTCCACCTCTCTTTCACATTTCCTCCACCTCTCTTTCACATTTCCTCCACCTCTCTTTCACATTTCCTCCACCTCTCTTTCACATTTCCCCCACCTCTCTTTCACATTTCCTCCACCTCTCTGTCACATTTCCTCCACCTCTCTGTCACATTTCCTCCACCTCTCTTTCACATTTCCTCCACCTCTCTTTCACATTTCCTCCACCTCTCTTTCACATTTCCTCCACCTCTCTTTCACATTTCCTCCACCTCTCTTTCACATTCCCTCCACCTCTCTGTCACATTTTCTCCACCTCTCTGTCACATTTTCTCCACCTCTCTTTCACATTTTCTCACCCTCTCTTTCACATTTTCTCCACCTCTCTGTCACATTTCCTCCACCTCTCTGTCACATTTCCTCCACCTCTCTTTCACATTTCCTCCACCTCTCTTTCACATTTCCTCCACCTCTCTGTCACATTTCCTCCACCTCTCTGTCACATTTCTTTCACCTCTCTTTCATTGTTCCTCCACCTCTCTTTCATTGTTCCTCCACCTCTCTGTCACATTTCTTTCACCTCTCTGTCACATTTTCTCCACCTCTCTATTATATTGTGTTCTTATTAAATGTTGAACTGCCTTGACCGTATTGTTCTTGTATTGTTCTGGTAATGACGTTTAGTTTTGTAAGCGTGCTGTTCAGTGTATCACAGGTCACATTTATAGTCACTGTATATATTATATATTAAAGGTGTTAGCTTGTGTTGTCAACATGTTACTGATTCTGTCTGTTGCACCATCGGGAATGCTTGGAATGACAATAAAGGAATCTAATCTAATATTTCCTCCACCTCTCTTTCATTATCCCCCACCCCTCCATCTCCCTCCCTGTTTTCTCTCCAGGTCCACGTGCAGAATAACTGTGAGTTTGGGACCCGGGGGATGTGGAGGACTCTGAGTTTGACGACCTGTTTGTGAAAGACCCCGAGGAGCTGAAGAAAGACCCTCACACCTGCTTCTTTGAGAACCAGCACCAGGCCCACGGCTCCCGATGGACCCCAAACTACGACCGGTGCTTCTCATGCAGCTGCCAGGTAAACACACACACACAATATAACTATTTAACTCAAAGCAGATGTTAAAACATTTTTTAGGATAGAATATGGATATTTAGGGGGAATAAAAGAAGAATAGAATATAATGGAAGAAGGTCTCAGATATTTTACTTATAGGTTAAAATGTCTAAAAACACTCAGTTACAAGAAACAAATCTGCATAAGAAATACCTTAAGTACCAAAATATCACCCATTTCAGAATAAAGTACTTTACATGTGTACTTAAGTGCTTTGCTAGATGTAGAAGATAATGGAAGAAGTACTCAGATCTTTTTACTTATAGGTAAAAGTAGCAATACTGCAGTCTAAAAACACTCAGGTACAAGAAGAAATCCTGCATAAATAATACAAAATATCACCTATTTCAGAATTAAGTACTTTACATGTGTACTTAAGTGCTTTGGTACATGTACTTAAATTCCAACACTGCAAAAATAAATGTGTTTGCTAAGGCTCAAAAGACGCTGATGTACAGTATATAAAACGTACAGTGGTTGAAACTATATATATATATATGAAATAACTATTTAACTTGAAGCAGATGTTAAAAATGTAGTTTATGGTAGAATATGGATATTTTAGGGGGAATAACAAGTATTTAAAGATAATAAAGAAAAATAGAATATCATGGAAGAAGTACTCAGATATTTTACTTATAGGTAAAAGAAGCAATAGTGCAGTCAAAAAACACTTTAAGTACCAAAATA
>JAAOOA010001908.1:0-83320 GCA_012861695.1 Trematomus loennbergii | reverse complement strand
TCTTTCGCCTACTCTTCATCATCTTCACACTCTTCTTCTCTACCTCTTCTTCAGAATACTTGTTCCCCTTTTCCTTCCATCTTTCTTTCCCTATGTTTGCTTCCCTCTCTTCCTCTCTCTCTCTCTCTCTCTCTCTCTCTCCCTCTCTCTCTCTCTCTCTCTCTCCCTCTCTTCCTCTCTCTCTCTCTCTCTTCCTCTCTTCCTCTCTCTCTCTCTCCTCTCTCTCTCTCCCTCTCTCTCTCTCTCTCTCTCTCCCTCTCTTCCTCTCTCTCTTCCTCTCTTCCTCTCTCTCTCTTCCTCTCTCCCTCTCTCCCTCTCTCCCTCTCTCCCTCTCTCCCTCTCTCTCTCTCTCTCTCTCTGTCTCTCCCTCTCTTCCTCTCCCCTCTCTTCCTCTCTTCCTCTCTCTCTCTTCCTCTCTCCCTCTCTCCCTCTCTCTCTCTCTCTCTCTCTCTCTCCCTCTCTCCTCTCTCCCTCTCTTCCTCTCTTCCTCATCTCCTTGCTCCTCGGGCTCGGTCTCACCGGAAGTTGATTTGTCATCTTGAGTAGCGTCCCAGTGGCCTTCATTGTGCCGGAGGATCGAGGAGTGATAATCGAGGAACTACCAGACCATCCTCCGGTGAAATCCTCAGACACTCGCCCCGCCCCCTTACTGTGTATCGCTCACTGATTGGACGATGCAGCGCATGCACTGATCTGGCTGCTGTCAGACGATCAGCTGTGCGGCGTCATCACAAACGGACGTGGCTTCACGTGACGCTCCGGAGGAAAGGACGTGGCTTCACGTGACGCTCCGGAGGAAAGGACGTGGCTTCACGTGACGCTCCGGAGGAAAGGACGTGGCTTCACGTGACGCCCCGGAGGAAAGGACGTGGCTTCACGTGACGCTCCGGAGGAAAGGACGTGGCTTCACGTGACGCTCCGGAGGAAAGGACGTGGCTTCACGTGACGCTTCACGTGACGCTCCGGAGGAAAGGACGTGGCTTCACGTGACGCTCCGGAGGAAAGGACGTGGCTTCACGTGACGCTCCGGAGGAAAGGACGTGGCTTCACGTGACGCTCCGGAGGAAAGGACGTGGCTTCACGTGACGCTCCGGAGGAAAGGACGTGGCTTCACGTGACGCTTCACGTGACGCTCCGGAGGAAAGGACGTGGCTTCACGTGACGCTTCACGTGACGCTCCGGAGGAAAGGACGTGGCTTCACGTGACGCTCCGGAGGAAAGGACGTGGCTTCACGTGACGCTTCACGTGACGCTCCGGAGGAAAGGACGTGGCTTCCTGCGTCTCTCCATGCTTCCTTGGTGGGAGGGACTAGTCGCAGGGAAACGACGCAAGTGAGGGACGCAAGGATTGCATTTAACCGAAGTGAGATGCAGCTTCTGTCTCCTACTTCTCTTCCCTTAGTCTTCCTCCTACTTCCTCTTCCTCTTCCTCTTCATCCTCACAGATGAATGATCTGAAGCTTCTCTCATGTCTTTCCCTCTTCTTTATGTGTTCATGTCTTCAGGGACAGAGCACATTCATCAAACGTTAGCCAAGAGGCTGTTCTCCATCTGTCGTCCCTGGACAGCTTTTCTAAGTCAACCGAAAAACACATTTCATTTTAAACAAGCAACATCCAGTCCTGGAAACACAACAGAACAATAAAACAAACCCTCTTCTTCATCGATTCTTCCTCACTTTACCATTTCCTCTCCTCCTCCTCCATCTAATGCTCTTCCTCTCCTCCTCCTCCATCTAATGCTCTTCCTCTCCTCCTCCTCCATCTAATGCTCTTCCTCTCCTCCTCTTCCATCTAATGCTCTCCTCTTCTCCTCTTCCATCTAATGCTCTTCCTCCCTCCTCCTCCATCTAATGCTCTTCCTCTCCTCCTCCTCCATCTAATGCTCTTCCTCTCCTCCTCTTCCATCTAATGCTCTTCCTCTTCTCCTCCTCCATCTAATGCTCTTCCTCTTCCTCTTCTCCTTACCTCCTCCTCGTCACAGATGAAGGATCTGAAGCCATTTTGTTTTTCGTCTGGACTTTTTATTCCTTTTTTTATTGGTATGCAAGAATCTCTCCTAAAGGACACGTCGATCACTTTCACGCTTTTTAGAAACTGACGTTTTTATCAAGTTGTTTTTTAAAGACGTTTCTGAATCGTGGACATTTTTCCTTTTTCATTCCCATCGTTTGGATTATCGTTGTAGAAACATTGTTAGACTGTAGAGACTTTCCAAACAGCAAAGAGATGTTTTCATCAGTTTGATGTTTCTTTCCTGAATTCACTTGAATCTTAACTTTAACCTTAAACGCTGAATTCAAGTATGATTTATAGTTAGTAGTTATTGTGATGTGACATGGAGCTGTCAGACTGAACACTGACTGGCTCTTTCTTCTTCTCACACTGACCACCGTGTTTTTACAAAGTCATGGATCTTTTTAATTGTTGTTAGAGAAACACTTTTAGGGGTTTGGGTTTAAATTTGGGTCAAATTGTTGTGAAACTTTTTCACTAACAAACAAACAGGTCAAATGTTTTTTTGTCAATATGTAATAAAAGTTTGAGACTTATTAAGAGGTTTGTGTTTTTATGAAGGTTAACTTTTGTTATTACACGGCTTAGTCAAATACTCGATTCTGATTGGTCGACGGACAGGAAGTAAACACTAAAGGGAACATCAGAAGAAAACAGACAGGAAGTAAACAGTAAAGGGAACAGCAGAAGAAGAAGACAGGAAGTAAACACTAAAGGGAACAGCAGAAGAAACAGACAGGAAGTAAACACTAAAGGGAACAGCAGAAGAAGACAGACAGGAAGTAAACACTAAAGGGAACAGCAGAAGAAAACAGACAGGAAGTAAACACTAAAGGGAACAGCAGAAGAAGAAGACAGGAAGTAAACACTAAAGGGAACATCAGAAGACAGACAGGAAGTAAACACTAAAGGGAACATCAGAAGACAGACAGGAAGTAAACACCAAAGGGAACAGCAGAAGAAGAAGACAGGAAGTAAACACCAAAGGGAACAGCAGAAGAAGACAGACAGGAAGTAACACTAAAGGGAACAGCAGAAGAAGACAGACAGGAAGTAAACACCAAAGGGAACAGCAGAAGAAGACAGACAGGAAGTAAACACTAAAGGGAACAGCAGAAGAAGACAGACAGGAAGTAAACACTAAAGGGAACAGCAGAAGAAGACAGACAGGAAGTAAACACTAAAGGGAACAGCAGAAGAAGACAGACAGGAAGTAAACACTAAAGGAAACAGCAGAAGAAGACAGACAGGAAGTAAACACTAAAGGGAACAGCAGAAGAAAACAGACATGAAGTAAACACTAAAGGGAACAGCAGAAGAAGACAGACAGGAAGTAAACACTAAAGGGAACAGCAGAAGAAGACAGACAGGAAGTAAACACTAAAGGGAACAGCAGAAGAGACAGACAGGAAGTAAACACTAAAGGGAACAGCAGAAGAAAACAGACAGGAAGTAAACACTAAAGGGAACAGCAGAAGAAGACAGACAGGAAGTAAACACTAAAGGGAACAGCAGAAGAAGACAGACAGGAAGTAAACACCAAAGGGAACAGCAGAAGAAGACAGACAGGAAGTAAACACCAAAGGGAACAGCAGAAGAAGACAGACAGGAAGTAAACACTAAAGGGAACAGCAGAAGAAGACAGACAGGAAGTAAACACTAAAGGGAACAGCAGAAGAAAACAGACAGGAAGTAAACACCAAAGGGAACAGCAGAAGAAGACAGACAGGAAGTAAACACTAAAGGGAACAGCAGAAGAAGACAGACAGGAAGTAAACACTAAAGGGAACAGCAGAAGAAGAAGACAGGAAGTAAACACTAAAGGGAACAGCAGAAGAAGACAGACAGGAAGTAAACACTAAAGGGAATTTAAGTGGGGGTCCACATTTGGGGAGAGATTGAGGTGAAACTAACTTTTTCCTTATCAAACAGGTCAACGTTCTAAAATAAAAATAAAAGACTAATTCAGATTTTTCTGTGTTTATGAACTTTTATTAGCTTCATAAATGTAACATGATTATTTTCCTGGGATCTTCAGAAGTTAGTCCGTCCTTGTTGCAACCACAGGAAGTCTCTACCAAAATAAAAAGTCCAGTCTTCCAGCTCCGGTGAAGTACCTGAAAGGATAGTTTATTTCCTGAGAAGATGTCTCACTCGTACCCTGATCCTGGGTCTGTTCTGTCAGAGGGGGAACAGCAGGGAGCCGGAGAAGAGGTCTCACTCGTACCCTGATCCTGGGTCTGTTCTGTCAGAGGGGGAACAGCAGGGAGCCGGAGAAGATGTCTCACTCGTACCCTGATCCTGGGTCTGTTCTGTCAGAGGGGGAACAGCAGGGAGCCGGAGAAGATGTCTCACTCGTACCCTGATCCTGGGTCTGTTCTGTCAGAGGGGGAACAGCAGGGAGCCGGAGAAGAGGCCTCACTCGTACCCTGATCCTGGGTCTGTTCTGTCAGAGGGGGAACAGCAGGGAGCCGGAGAAGATGTCTCACTCGTACCCTGATCCTGGGTCTGTTCTGTCAGAGGGGGAACAGCAGGGAGCCGGAGAAGATGTCTCACTCGTACCCTGATCCTGGGTCTGTTCTGTCAGAGGGGGAACAGCAGGGAGCTGGAGAAGAGGTCTCACTCGTACCCTGATCCTGGGTCTGTTCTGTCAGAGGGGGAACAGCAGGAAGCCGGAGAAGATGCTGAAGTTTCGGGAGTCGTCGTAGAGTCGGTAGCTCGCCGGCAGTCTGAGGCGAACGATGTCTCCTTCGTCCAGCTGCAGAGCGACGCCATTGGACGTTGAAGCGTAGCCACCGTGGTCGTTCAGCTCCAGGTTGAAGATGATTGGCCGGTTGTTCTTGTACAGGTAGAGACCCATGTAACCCTTCAGGTAATCTGCAGCGGTGAAGCTGAAGAAGTAAAGTCCTCTGACCGGAGCCGTAAACACACCTGAGAGAAACAGAGCAGTTTGACGTTAACACACAAGGAGGAGAGAGGGCTTTAGATGCTCCGTATTCCTTTAAGCTTTATTGTACATGTTATATCAGGATCAGGGTCTGAAGACTTTTCTTTTGTACCTTTGTTATTCATGTTTTATTATCTCTGCTTTTAAAGGTGGGGTAGGTAAGTTTGAGAAACCGGCTCCAGATACACTTGTTGTTATATTCCATGGAATGCTCTTAACATCCAGATAGCAATGAATATCTGAAGTGCTTTGACAATAAATCCATAAATAAATTATCATCTGAGGAAGCCGTAGTACTGTAAAAAGCACGACCAATCATCTGAGCCGGCTAAAATAACTGGATGGCCTACCTGCCTGTCAGCCTTCCATCTGGGCACAAACTTATCTGGTGCCCTCATTGGTCATGTGCGCGTTCGTGTGTGTTGGAGGAGGGGCTCTGTGAGGAAGTGGCAGATTTTCTCCGGCTGTGTATTTTCACATTCTAGCGATCTCGAGCCGGTTTCTCCAAACTTACCTACCCCACCTTTAAATGAGTGTTTTTAAATGCCATTTTATAATATGTGTCTTAATGCTCTTAATGTCTTTCATTTCTGTAAAGCACTTTGAATTGCCTTGTGTTGAAAGATGCTATATAAATAAACTTGCCTTGCCTTTAACCCTTGTGCCCTCCTCCCATTTTCAACCTTTCGACCCCTTCGTGGCAAAAATGTACACGCTCATAAAAACTGCTATTAAATCATCATACATCAATACTTTATTAAACTTTTTTTAAGACTTCTTGCAAAAATCCATGCCAAAAGCTGTAACACAGCTGAAATGAAAACCAAATAAAAAAGAAAAGTCAGGAAAAATGTACAAAAATGTCGGAGGAGGCACAAGGGTTAAGGACTTCATTTTTTTAAATTTAACCAGATAAAAACATTGAGATCAAATCTCATTTTCAAAGCTGACCTGGCCAAGAAGGCAGCAGCGTTACACAGAACACAAACATATCAAATACAGAGAACATAACTAAGAAACCAAAAGAGGAAAAGCAGTCTCTACATTGAGCACATCAGGACAGTAAGAAAAGTACTTGTTACTGCTAGAGCAGCTGGTGGTGAGGACCTCAGACAACTTCAATTTAAAGCATGCTATAGAGACAAGTGTCCTCAGTTTGAGGCGTGACTGAAGGTCATTCCAAGACCAAGGACCATCATGAGAAAGACTCCTTTCTCCAGCCTCAGTCCGCACAGCAGGAACCTGGACCCGTATCCAGGACCTGGACCCGTATCCAGGACCTGGACCCGTATCCGTATCTTAAACCTTTGGTGAGGCAGCTTTAGATATTTACATTATTAAATACTTTATTGTATTTCAGTTTTATTCTCTATTTATTGTATTTTAGTCGAACATTTTATTTGATGTTTTATTGTTATTTCAAGTTTTTTTCTTTTACTATAAATGTTATTACTACATTATTTTTGTCTTATCGGTTACTTTGTCTTATATTAGGCTTGTCAGTCATCAGTGAAGCATTTTCTAGTAACCTGCATGAAAGGTGCAAATAAAGTTAGAAGTTCTGAATCACAGACTGTATAGAAATGAACATTTGTTGTTCTTTACACAACGGTCAGGTCTTTAAAGCGATGTGGTTTACCTGCAGTCTGGTTGTAGGCCTGGCCGATGTTGGTGATGGTTTTCGAGAAAACAGCGTCCTCTCCTCGTTGAAAGGTCCGACTGATCCTGAATCAGTCAAACCGGCTGAGAACGCCACCTTCAGCTCACCTGGAGGAAGAAAAATCAATAATAAAATGATTTTATTATTGATAACATCATCAATTATAGAAAAAACAAGGCATTTGTTTTAGAATTGGTCCAACTTTTTACATCCAAAAGTGACTTAAGGGAGGGTGTGGCTCAGTGGGTTAGTGCGCTGATCTTCGAATCAGATGATAGCAAGTTTGAGTCCCACTGCAGTCAGCATGTCGTTGTGTCCCTGAGACACTTCACCCCAAAGTGCTCCTGTGGGGATTGTCCACAGTACTGAGTATGTAAGTCGCTTTGGATAAAAGCGTCTAACAAGTGACATGTAATGTAATGTAATATAATAATGTAATGTAATGTAATGTAATGTAATGTAATGTAATAATAATAATGTAATGTAATGTAATGTAATGTAATGTAATGTAATGTAATGTAATGTAATGTAATGTAATGTAAGTAATGTAATAATGTAATAATGTAATGTAATAATGTAATGTAATAATGTAATGTAATGTAATAATGTAATGTAATAATGTAATGTAATAATGTAATGTAATGTAATGTAATGTATAATGTAATGTAATAATGTAATGTAATGTAATAATGTAATGTAATAATGTAATGTAATAATGTAATGTAATGTAATGTAATGTATCTTAATAATGAATAGCTTAATCTTTCTTAATTGTTTCATAACGTTGATATATTTACTAGTTAAAACCAAAGATAAATATTTGGTTGTGAAGAAGTTGAGTCCAAACCTGAGTTGGTGTTTCTGAGCTGATGTAGACTGTCATCAGTTTCATTCAGTCTGAAGCTAAAATCTGAAAATCAGAAAACAGTTAGAGGGACAAAGAGTTAGACAAAACACAGCAAAACTGATAGTATACTTATTTTTAGATTTGTTTTGCTTGATAACAGCAGGAGTCCTGATGTTTGTCTGGATGTCAACTACTTTCATTCAGGCGAAATATGTGATTGCCTGACCATGAATACAAATGTAACCTTCACAAAATCTGATTTATTTAGAGTTAGTTTGTTACCTGTGTTTTCTGTCTTCAGATCTTCCAGTAGTTTCTCATTGACGCTCAGTCTGACCTCCAACCTAAAGAAAAAACGTTTTGGGTCCATTATGTTTATACAGGAGTTCCTCAGGGAAATGTGTTGGGTCCTCTGCAGTTTCACTTTATTAATCACTGAATGGTTCTCTTTCTTTTTAGCCAAAACATAATGACTTCACTGCAACTTAATAATGAATCTGTATGAATTGCATAGTTCATTTATATTTAATAAAACATTTAAATAAACTTTGCATGTGTTACCTGTGTTTTCTGTCTTCAGATCTTCCAGCTGTTTCTCACCGACACCCAGTCTGACCTCCAACTCTAAAGATAAACACAGTAAATATCTGATTAATTAATAACTAAGAAAACAAAACTTGTGTTAATGAAAAGTAAATATAACTTTACCTGAGGTGCCGTTGTGTCTGTCCGTCAGTCTGGACTCCATCAAGGAAAGTTGAACTGACTGAACTGAAAATACAAATTAAAATCATAAGCACATTTATTTTCTGGTTCAAACTTATTTTTCTTGTTCTAACTAAATGTAATTTTATCAATAAATTAAAACAGGTTTCAAATCACAAACTAGTTTCCAGCATTCTAATATTACATTACATTTCACTTATAATACAGAAAAGCGCTTGATTATATAGGTTTTTCAGATATTTTAGTAGAAACTCTGAATATGGAACTCCAGAAACCCAAGAGCTTTGGATATAACCAATATATGAGGTAAAGTGGATGGTGGTGGGTATCGACGACCAGGGACGTGCACAGACATTTTGGGGGGCAGGTGCTCAAGTGAGAAAAAGGGCACTTCCCATAATCATTTATAAAAAAAATGTTTTAAAACAAAAAGTTAAATATACATTACATTACAGTACATGTTACTTGTTAGACGCTTTTATCCAAAGCGACTTACATACTCAATACTGTGGACAATCCCCACAGGAGCACTTTGGGGTGAAGTGTCTCAGGGACACAACGACATGCTGACTGCAGTGGGGTTTGAACCTGTGACCCCCTGATCCCAACACCAACGCACTAATATCTAATAATGATGAATGATGTCAGTAAATTACCTGAACTTCAGTCTGGAGCTTCATCATCAGACTGCCAGCCTCACTTAGCCGTGTCTCTAAGACTGACAAGAAGTTAAATCTAGCTGTTTTATCTCACTGTTAAAGTTTTGCTGTTAATAGATATAAATATTTACCTTTAGTTTCATTTCTCAGAGCAGATAGGTCAAAGCTGTGAGCTGAAACAGGTTCATAAAACTCATTATCTTATGTTGACAGCACACAAATCTTAAAAAAGATTGAACATAAGGAGATGATGTTACCTTCAGTCTCCATCACAGCTGCTGATAGTCTGTCTGAAACAGAAAACACACGAGGTCACATTATAGAATAAGAATAAAAAACATATGTATTTATATGATATATCTGAGGTCACCTGTGTTATGTGTCCTCAGCTCTTCTACCTGCCCCTCATTGGCGTTCAGTCTCAGATTTACACCTGACAGCTCAACTGGAGGGACGGAAATACGTTTTTAACATGTTATTCAAACTGATATCAACACAGACAACACATACTTAAAATATATGTAATACTATGTAACACTTGCACTCCTATTGGCTAGCTCTCCAACACATTGTACGTGATAGGCTAAGGGGGGGACATCTCTAAGCGGTTGACCAATCACAACAGAGCCGGCCAGCTAACCAATCAGAGCAGACTGGGCTCTGGTTTCAGACAGAGGGTGAAAAGAGTTGCAGCAGCACAGACAGCAGGAGAGGACTCTTTAAAGTAGAGACACTACATACTGATATACACCTGAACATCAGCAGGAGAGGACTCTTTAAAGTAGAGACACTACATATTGATATACACCTGAACATCAGCAGGAGAGGACTCTTTAAAGTAGAGACACTACATACTGATATACACCTGAACATCAGCAGGAGAGGACTCTTTAAAGTAGAGACATTACACACTGATATACACCTGAACATCAGCAGGAGAGGACTCTTTAAAGTAGAGACACTACATACTGATATACACCTGAACATCAGCAGGAGAGGACTCTTTAAAGTAGAGACACTACATACTGATATACACCTGAACATCAGCAGGAGAGGACTCTTTAAAGTAGAGACACTACATACTGATATACACCTGAACATCAGCAGGAGAGGACTCTTTAAAGTAGAGACACTACATACTGATATACACCTGAACATCAGCAGGAGAGGACTCTTTAAAGTAGAGACACTACATACTGATATACACCTGAACATCAGCAGGAGAGGACTCTTTAAAGTAGAGACAATACATACTGATATACACCTGAACATCAGCAGGAGAGGACTCTTTAAAGTAGAGACACTACATACTGATATACACCTGAACATCAGCAGGAGAGGACTCTTTAAAGTAGAGACAATACTGATATACACCTGAACATCAGCAGGAGAGGACTCTTTAAAGTAGAGACACTACATACTGATATACACCTGAACATCAGCAGGAGAGGACTCTTTAAAGTAGAGACACTACATACTGATATACACCTGAACATCAGCAGGAGAGGACTCTTTAAAGTAGAGACACTACATACTGATATACACCTGAACATCAGCAGGAGAGGACTCTTTAAAGTAGAGACACTACATACTGATATACACCTGAACATCAGCAGGAGAGGACTCTTTAAAGTAGAGACACTACATACTGATATACACCTGAACATCAGCAGGAGAGGACTCTTTAAAGTAGAGACATACATACTGATATACACCTGAACATCAGCAGGAGAGGACTCTTTAAAGTAGAGACACTACATACTGATATACACCTGAACATCAGCAGGAGAGGACTCTTTAAAGTAGAGCAATACATACTGATATACACCTGAACATCAGCAGGAGATGACTCTTTAAAGTAGAGACACATACTGATATACACCTGAACATCAGCAGGAGAGGACTCTTTAAAGTAGAGACACTACATACTGATATACACCTGAACATCAGCAGGAGAGGACTCTTTAAAGTAGAGACATACATACTGATATACACCTGAACATCAGCAGGAGAGGACTCTTTAAAGTAGAGACACTACATACTGATATACACCTGAACATCAGCAGGAGAGGACTCTTTAAAGTAGAGACACTACATACTGATATACACCTGAACATCAGCAGGAGAGGACTCTTTAAAGTAGAGACACTACATACTGATATACACCTGAACATCAGCAGGAGAGGACTCTTTAAAGTAGAGACACTACATACTGATATACACCTGAACATCAGCAGGAGAGGACTCTTTAAAGTAGAGACACTACATACTGATATACACCTGAACATCAGCAGGAGAGGACTCTTTAAAGTAGAGACACTACATACTGATATACACCTGAACATCACCTCAACAAAACTCTCTGAATGATGTGAGATGACGTATGGTGGGGATGGCAGCTCAGTGCCCCTCTGGTCATTATTTTTTTGCCACACACATTAAATAGTAAAATACTCTGAGCATGCGCAGTGTAGTTTTTACAGTCACCGTTCACTTCACAGCGAGAGGGAGGGGCATGATCAGGTTTTGTCCCACATGGCTCTAAACAGCTCAATAGGCACACACTGTGACTGTAGACACTAATTAGAAGAACACAGACTAAAACAGCAATGTGCAGACGAATCAGATGATTCAACATGATCTTAAAATATATTTTATATATTTCTTTATTTATTTTTTGTATTTTTTGTAATCATTATTTGTAATACTTTCTGCTGACACTAGGTGGGGCTGCACCACCATCCACTTTACCTCATATATATTGGTTATATCCAAAGCTCTTGGGTTTCTGGAGTTCCATATTCAGAGTTTCTACTAAAATATCTGAAAAACCTTTATAATCAAGCGCTTTTCTGTATTCAAACTGAAGATAACCTTTTACCAAACCAATCAGAATGCTTGAAAGGAAGTTATTAGGAAGCTAATTGGATAGTACAACAAAACAAGAACGTTATTTATTCAAACTAAAACTGACATTGAAGAGTTGATGATTTACCTGCAGTGTGGTTTTCCAGCTGTCGCAGCTTCGTCTCAGTGGATCTCAGTCTCCCCTCCAGAGCTGCACAACAAAACATTTATACCTTTAATTAGTCTAAGTTTCAACTCTTCAGTAACTTAATGATCACAAGAAACATGAATGTACATATCTCTACCTGTACTCTTGTAGTGGTCGTCTATCAGTTTGTTCTTTATGTAGAAAAGTTGACCAGAGTGAACTGAAAACACATAATCAGTTCCAAAACAGTTCAAAAGAAATACATTTTATTATAATAAATCTGCATTTTTGTAGGTTAAATAATGTATATCTTAAACATCATATGAATAAACAGTGATATATAATTATAGGTTAAGATATCCAGCAGCAGTATATCAAGTAAAGGTTGCTCCACTTGTAACAGCTGTGATGAACACATTAACGGAAACAAAATAAAATAATCCAGTAATTCAATATATAAGTTTCTAAAATGGGACATTGGACAAGTTAGTACTTTCACTTTTGGTACTTTACTTTTCTTATCCCAATACGTCTCAGTTTATGCTGCTTTATACTTCAACTCCACTACAATTTGGAAACCAGTATTGTACTTTTTACTCCACTGCATTTATTTGACAGCTTTTAGTTACTATAGTTAGATATATATTAATAGATCATTCAAAACATAAATCAATTATTAAATACACTTTGACAGATATCTCTAGGTTAGGATATCCAGCAGCAGGACATCAAGTTATTACAATGAGCTCTACATTTACTAACTGTGATAAAACACATCAATAATCATTATAGTAACTCAATGCCATTCTGAAAAGGGTCATAATAAGGAGTACTTTTAATTTGGCTACTTAAGTATATTTTGATACCAATGAGTAACAGAGTATTTTTACCCTGTAGTATTTCTACTTTTACTTAGTAGAATATCTGAGTACTTCTTACACCACTGCTACCATGAGTGGAGCCGTGTGCTACAAAAGCCTGAATTTAAAACAGATATTTTACAGCTGAAGACTGTTTTCAAATGTAGAGCAGGTTGTGAGCGAGGCTCAGTTTGTAAATGAGGGAACAGTTCAGAGTGTCTGCTCTTCCTGGAGTGAGTCAGAGGGTGTTTCTCAATCGCGAGTACGCTTGCTTGGTAGCACATGTCTGCCGAGCATCTTGCTTCAGAAGTGAGGCAAGAATACTTCCTGCAGCCTTTACTCGCGATTGAGAAACACCCAGAGTTTGATAAGCCCTCCCTCTCCTTCCTGCTCTCAGACACAGCCAGCTCCACTCTGTGTTTCCTGGCTCCTCCCCTTCAGATCCACACTGAGGAGGAGGGGTGTAACCAACATGTGGGTAAAGCACAAGAGCTGATAGGCCACATTCACTGCTCACACACGTCCTGTTCAGATCACAGCTCATAGTTTCAGCTCTCAGGAAGTGAAACTCAGACACTCGCTGCTACTGAGAGGTGAAATGGCGCAGAAAGGAGTTCAGCTGGACCGGGAAACTCTTATCTTGTTCGATCTGTCTGGATCTACTGAAGGATCCGGTGACTACTACCTGTGGACACAGCTACTGCATGAAGTGTATTAAAGGCTTCTGGGACGGAGAGGATGAGAAGAAGATCCACAGCTGCCCTCAGTGCAGGCAGAGCTTCACACCGAGGCCTGTCCTGCTGAAGAACACCATGCTAGCAGCTTTAGTGGAGGAGCTGAAGAAGACTGGACTCCAAGCTGCTCCTGCTGATCTCTGCTATGCTGGAGCTGAAGATGTGGCCTGTGATGTCTGCACTGGGAGGAAACTGAGAGCCTGTAAGTCCTGCCTCGTGTGTCTTATATCTTATTGTGACCAACACCTCCAGCCTCATTATGAATTGCCTGCCTTTAAAAAACACAAGCTGGTGGAGCCCTCCAAGAAGCTCCAGGAGAACATCTGCTCTCGTCACGACGAGGTGATGAAGATGTTCTGCCGCACTGATCAGCAGTGTATCTGTTATCTCTGCTCTGTGGACGAACACAAAGGCCACGACACGGTGTCAGCTGCAGCAGAGAGGACTGAGAGGCAGAGAGAGCTGGAGGGGAGTCGACTAAACATCCAGCAGAGAATCCAGGACAGAGAGAAGGAGGTGAAGCTGCTTCAGCAGGAGGTGGAGGCCGTCAATGGCTCTGCTGATAAAGCAGTGGAGGACAGTGAGAAGATGTTCACTGAGCTGATCCGTCTCATGGAGAAGAGAAGCTCTGATGTGAAGCAGCAGGTCAGATCCCAGCAGAAGAGAGAAGTGAGTCGAGTCAAAGAGCTTCAGGAGAAGCTGGAGCAGGAGATCTCTGAGCTGAAGAGGAGAGACGCTGAGCTGAAGCTGCTGTCTCACACAGAGGATCACAACCAGTTTCTGCACAGCTACCCCTCACTGTCAGCCCTCAGTGAACCTACACACTCCTCCAGCATCAACATCCGTCCTCTGAGCTACTTTGAGGATGAGTGACGGCGGCCCTGTCAGCAGTCAGAGACAAACTACAGGACGTCCTGAGAGAGGGAATGGACAAACGTCCATCGACTGAAAGTGGAGGTTTTACTGTCAGCAGACAGAGCCCACCACCAGAGCTGGGTTCTTACAATATTCACAGGAAGTCACTCTGGATCCAAACACAGCAAACAGATGGCTGGTATTATCTGAGGGGAGCAGAAAAGCAACACTCATGGGACAAGATCAGTCTTATTCTAGTCACCCAGACAGATTCACTGGTTATATTCAGGTCCTGAGTAGAGAGAGTCTGACTGGACGTTGTTACGGGAGGTGGAGGAGAGGGGGTTAGTTTTATGTTGCAGTCGCATACAAGAATATCAGCAGAGCAGGGAATGAATGTGTGATTTGGATCAATGACAAATCTTGGTCCTTAGAGTGTAACCAAAACAGTTATTCATTTCGTTACAACCAATATCAGCACTCCCGTCTCAGTTCCTCCGTCCTCCAGAGTAGGAGTGTACCTGGATCACAGAGCAGGTGTTCTGTCGTCTTCTACAGCATCATCTCTGAAACCATGACTCTCCTCCACAGAGAGCAGACCACATTCACTCAGCCGCTACATGCTGGGGTTCGGCTTTATGAGTGGACACACAGCTGAGTTTTGTAACCTGAAATAGCCTGAAGTCATTTGAGGAACTCTTCTACTTCTTAAAGTCACCGTGTCCATCAGAGCTGATTGCTCATGTCTTCACTGCACAGAGATCAGCTGTCAATCAAACATGAGGGATGTGCTTGAACATCTTCTCATGAGTTGTTGTAGATGTTGGAGTTCCTTTAGGCGGCGCTCCTTCCTGTCTCTGTGTAGCCACGGAGGCTGTCTCTGCTCTGTTAACCTCAACTCATATCTCTCTGCATGGAAATGTACACTTTGCTCTAAATACTTGTTGAATATCGATATTGATGTATTGTGTATGTTGTTGTTTCTCTTCTAAAGCATGAGAGAGAGAAAGCACCAGAGCTTCTTTCATTGGAGATATTTTATTCTAAAGGTCTTTTATTTTTGACTTAGTCTCAAAGTGTTGAATGCATTAATGAAAGATACAAAATAAATAAAACTAATATAAAGAAAAGTCATAAAAAATAAAAGCTAACAGGTTGAGTTTGTAATAAATTGTGTTTCTATTTTCACGATGTGAGATGAGCGCCACATTTACATGTCTGTACAAAATTAAATGTTTGGGGTTTTTCTTGTTAATAAAAGAGCTAAGAGGAACAAAGGTCTCAGTCTTTTGTTTTTTGAATTATAAAAATATCTCTAAATGATTGTTCTGAAACAAGATAGTATTGTAAGTATTGTATTTATCTGTAGGGTTAAGAAAATGTCAATAAATTCAGATTTTCTCAGTTTTGTTCAGAAGAACGTGAACATCTTTTAGCTCAGTGATTCTCAAATGGGGGTACGCGGACCCCCAGGGGTACGTTGGGGTACTGCAGGGGGTACGCGGACCCCCAGGGGTACGTTGGGGTACTGCAGGGGGTACGTGAGATAAAAAAACATGCATCATTACAAACATATTCATAGTAATATATAATATTCATCTGCACCAAAACATTGTAATACTTTGTAAGAATGTCATAGTTAATATATTTATATCATAGTATTTATTTTATAAACCTACAGTTTTAACTTCAGAGTGTTACCTGTGATTTCTATCTTCCGATCTTCCAGCTGTTTCTCACTGACACCCAGCCTGAGCCCCAACTCTGAAGACAAACATAGTAAATATCTGATTTATTAATAACTCATTATCATTTGTGTTAATTAATGTAATCATTTTATTATAGCTCTACCTGTAGTGTTGGTGTAGATGTCTGTCAATCTGGAACCAATTAAGGAAAGTTGAACAGACTGAACTGAAAACACACAAAACGAATCAGAAACAATGTGTTATGGCGTAAGAGCCCACAACAGAAACACAAACATGTGTACCCAGTGGCGGCGCCAGGGTATGGCTGGGGTAGGCTACAGCCATACCAAGAGATGGCTTAGCCCCACCGTAGCCCCACCATGAAAAATGATGTTAAAGTAAGCAAAATAAAGTCCGCCAACTCGCGCGGAGTAAATTGCTGACAGCAGTTAGTGAGATTGATTTCAGTATCCACTTGTCTGGAAATACCAAAGACTAGAAACAGTTTTGAAAACTTTTGTCACGTAGTGATCGTCTTCTCAATAGAACATCTTTGATAATGTCTTCTGGCCAATCAGAATCACGATAACGGCGTGGTGTTGTAGCAGGAAGTCCCGACGGAGAATACATCTCTATACATCGATACAACATTACGTTGATAGAAATCAACACGTAATGAAATAAGACCCCACGGTTTGATGATTGATAGGTGTGTGGGCTGTCTTTCATTTGGACACACAGAACAATGGGGGCTATCCACCCTTATCCACAATGTAAGAATTCAGCCTCTTCCCTCTTCTCTCTGTGAGGAGCAGCAGGTTCAGCTTTCAGAACAAAGTCACACAAAACTAAAATGGTAATCATTTTTTTAAATGTGTAGTAATAGATTTATTTATTTTTCTTCTCAAGAGAGTACCAGAATGTGTATTTGATGTTAGTATTTAAAAAATCTCCTGTAGGAGAATCCCCCCAGACCCCCCTGCAGGGGTTGGGTCTTCAGCATGTCAACTCTTTCACCTGTGGGGAAATTGCAGGATTGGCTCCAGGTCGCCCTTTTTATTTACTTCAAGACAAATGTGCCTTTTTATTTCATACAGTTCAATTTGGATTGAGACAGGGAAATAATCTAAACCTCACGCGTGGCGTTTCACTGTCGGGGGGAGCGTGTATGTAATTACATTGCAAATACTGACTTGAGCCCCACCACTGTATGGGTTAGCCCTACCAGAGATTACCCAACACAAATACTCTGGAGCCGCAACTGTGTGTACCCCTCAAAACATAAAGAAGTGGGTTAAATCATTTGTACATATAAAAAGCTGATGCATAATTCAGTCAGTTAAAAAGTCAAATAAAGGAGTTCCTCAGGGAACCTTAGTCGATCCTCTACAGCAGCGGTTCCCAACCTTTTTCAACTCAGCGCCCACTTAAGAATCAAAAAATGTTTCGCGACCCACATTCAACCATAAACAATACAGAGGCTAAATAAAGTTCTGATTGGTCAATCCAGAACATGTGACACATTGTAAATCCAGTAGAACAGACCGCTGTCAAGGACTGTAATGACCGTTGCTAAGGACTGTAATGACCGTTGCTAAGGACTGTAATGACCGCTGTAAGGACTGTAATGACCGTTGCAAGGACTGTAATGACCGTTGCTAAGGACTGTAATGACCGTTGCTAAGGAGGATCAAGAAGGGTTCAAATAAAAAATCTTAATAATGAAAATGTTTCCACACAAATCATAATGTTTTGCAAATTATTTGGCGGCAAATATTGAATTTACATTTACACCCTTTAATATTTATTTGGGCTTTTAGATGAAGACCGCACACAGTTAATAAATACAACAATTCTTCTGGCTAAAATACATATTTAAAAGTCAATCAAGGAGTAATCTTAATTTAAGGTGTTTGAAGAGTAGATAAAAAATACAATTACTTTTGGAAAAAATTATTGCCACAAAAATCAAGGGGTGGCTTTTTAAAAAAAAAAAATTAAAAGATTACAAATTAAAATTATTTGGCGGCCCCCTTGCAATGCCTTCGCGGACATTACATTACATTACATGTCACTTGTTAGACGCTTTTATCCAAAGCGACTTACATACTCAATACTGTGGACAATCCCCACAGGAGCACTTTGGGCTGAAGTGTCTCAGGGACACAACGACATGCTGACTGCAGTGGGGTTTGAACCTGTGACCCCCTGATCCCAACACCAAGCCTCTATCCACTGCGCCACACGCCTCCCTAGGGGGCCGCGGCCCACAGGTTGGGAACCACTGTTCTACAGTTTCAATGTAAACAAATGTAGAGTGTTTTCTGTCTTCAGATCTTCCAGCTGTTTCTCACTGACGTCCAGTCTGACCTCCAGAGCTGAAGAGTCAAATCATTCATGTTTATTCAATGATTTAATAAATAATTACTCAAAAAGTTGATATGAAAGAGTTGATGATGTTACCTGCAGTTTGCTGCTCCAGCTGTGTTTCAGTGGATCTCAGTTTGACCTCCAAAGCTGCAAAATAAAATGATATTTTATAAATGACATTCGTGCATGATTAGCTGATAAGTATTACTTAAAATAAGCAAGTCAATATAACTCTACCTGTGGTGTTGTTGTGACTCTCCGTCAGACTGGAATTTATCAAGGAAAGTTGAACCGACTGAACTAAAAACACAATATCAGAACAAAGAAATGTCAACATGTTTTACACATAGAGTAATACATTGAAATACATCTACAGATAGTTTTAAACCTTCAGTTTGACCTTTGTTTTGTGTTTTCATATGGTCCAGCTGTTCCTCACTGGCACTCAGTCTGACCTCCAGCTCTAAAGAGAAGCACAGTAAATATCCTAATCATTAATATAATAAATAACGCTTGTATTAATGAAAATAACAATGTCTGATGGATATATCGCATGTACTAAAAACATCCTTTGTTCATGCACTTTTATGTAAAAAGAAACACATTTTAAATACACATTATAGGATATATTTTATAACACATTGTCTATTTGCGACTGAAGATTTCTCCTAAATATACAAAAACTTAAATATCGCCTCATTTATATATTTAAACATAACATATTAGAAAACCTGCTGTGCAAACAATTTTTTATAGAAGTAATTAAAGGGGGGAAGTTTAATCTTGAAATTAATTAGTAATTGTTTTCACTTGCCGCTTCCCATTAATATATAATAAAATAGAATTATACATTCATATAAAACTTCAGTATGTTACCTGTCTTCAGACCTTCCAGTTGTTTCACACCGGCACCCAGTTTGACCTCCAACTCTGAAGAGAAACAGTAAATATCTGTTAGTTTATATCATTTATGAATCCTTGAGGGAAATATTGAAGTAAATCCAACTCAACCTGTAGTGTTGTTGTTGATGTCGGTCAGCCTGGACTCCATCAAGGAAATGGAAAAGACTGAACTGAAAACACAAAACGTCATAAAGGTTCCATAACATCAGCAGGAGAGGACTCTTTAAAGTAGAGACACTACATACTGATATACACCTGAACATCAGCAGGAGAGGACTCTTTAAAGTAGAGACACTACATACTGATATACACCTGAACATCAGCAGGAGAGGACTCTTTAAAGTAGAGACACTACATACTGATATACACCTGAACATCAGCAGGAGAGGACTCTTTAAAGTAGAGACACTACATACTGATATACACCTGAACATCAGCAGGAGAGGACTCTTTAAAGTAGAGACACTACATACTGATATACACTGAACATCAGCAGGAGAGGACTCTTTAAAGTAGAGACACTACATACTGATATACACCTGAACATCAGCAGGAGAGGACTCTTTAAAGTAGAGACACTACATACTGATATACACCTGAACATCAGCAGGAGAGGACTCTTTAAAGTAGAGACACTACATACTGATATACACCTGAACATCAGCAGGAGAGGACTCTTTAAAGTAGAGACACTACATACTGATATACACCTGAACATCAGCAGGAGAGGACTCTTTAAAGTAGAGACACTACATACTGATATACACCTGAACATCAGCAGGAGAGGACTCTTTAAAGTAGAGACACTACATACTGATATACACCTGAACATCAGCAGGAGAGGACTCTTTAAAGTAGAGACACTACATACTGATATACACCTGAACATCAGCAGGAGAGGACTCTTTAAAGTAGAGACACTACATACTGATATACACCTGAACATCAGCAGGAGAGGACTCTTTAAAGTAGAGACACTACATACTGATATACACCTGAACATCAGCAGAGAGGACTCTTTAAAGTAGAGACACTACATACTGATATACACCTGAACATCAGCAGGAGGGACTCTTTAAAGTAGAGACACTACATACTGATATACACCTGAACATCAGCAGGAGAGGACTCTTTAAAGTAGAGACACTACATACTGATATACACCTGAACATCAGCAGGAGAGGACTCTTAAAGTAGAGACACTACATACTGATATACACCTGAACATCAGCAGGAGAGGACTCTTTAAAGTAGAGACACTACATACTGATATACACCTGAACATCAGCAGGAGAGGACTCTTTAAAGTAGAGACACTACATACTGATATACACCTGAACATCAGCAGGAGAGGACTCTTTAAAGTAGAGACACTACATACTGATATACACCTGAACATCAGCAGGAGAGGACTCTTTAAAGTAGAGACACTACATACTGATATACACCTGAACATCAGCAGGAGAGGACTCTTTAAAGTAGAGACACTACATACTGATATACACCTGAACATCAGCAGGAGAGGACTCTTTAAAGTAGAGACACTACATACTGATATACACCTGAACATCAGCAGGAGAGGACTCTTTAAAGTAGAGACACTACATACTGATATACACTGAACATCAGCAGGAGAGGACTCTTTAAAGTAGAGACACTACATACTGATATACACCTGAACATCAGCAGGAGAGGACTCTTTAAAGTAGAGACACTACATACTGATATACACCTGAACATCAGCAGGAGAGGACTCTTTAAAGTAGAGACACTACATACTGATATACACCTGAACATCAGCAGGAGAGGACTCTTTAAAGTAGAGACACTACATACTGATATACACCTGAACATCAGCAGGAGAGGACTCTTTAAAGTAGAGACACTACATACTGATATACACCTGAACATCAGCAGGAGAGGACTCTTTAAAGTAGAGACACTACATACTGATATACACCTGAACATCAGCAGGAGAGGACTCTTTAAAGTAGAGACACTACATACTGATATACACCTGAACATCAGCAGGAGAGGACTCTTTAAAGTAGAGACACTACATACTGTTATACACCTGAACATCAGCAGGAGAGGACTCTTTAAAGTAGAGACACTACATACTGATATACACGTGAACATCAGCAGGAGAGGACTCTTTAAAGTAGAGACACTACATACTGATATACACCTGAACATCATCAGGAGAGGACTCTTTAAAGTAGAGACACTACATACTGATATACACCTGAACATCAGCAGGAGAGGACTCTTTAAAGTAGAGACACTACATACTGATATACACCTGAACATCAGCAGGAGAGGACTCTTTAAAGTAGAGACACTACATACTGATATACACCTGAACATCAGCAGGAGAGGACTCTTTAAAGTAGAGACACTACATACTGATATACACCTGAACATCAGCAGGAGAGGACTCTTTAAAGTAGAGACACTACATACTGATATACACCTGAACATCAGCAGGAGAGGACTCTTTAAAGTAGAGACACTACATACTGATATACACCTGAACATCAGCAGGAGAGGACTCTTTAAAGTAGAGACACTACATACTGATATACACCTGAACATCATCAGGAGAGGACTCTTTAAAGTAGAGACACTACATACTGATATACACCTGAACATCAGCAGGAGAGGACTCTTTAAAGTAGAGACACTACATACTGATATACACCTGAACATCAGCAGGAGAGGACTCTTTAAAGTAGAGACACTACATACTGATATACACCTGAACATCAGCAGGAGAGGACTCTTTAAAGTAGAGACACTACATACTGATATACACCTGAACATCAGCAGGAGAGGACTCTTTAAAGTAGAGACACTACATACTGATATACACCTGAACATCAGCAGGAGAGGACTCTTTAAAGTAGAGACACTACATACTGATATACACCTGAACATCAGCAGGAGAGGACTCTTTAAAGTAGAGACACTACATACTGATATACACCTGAACATCATCAGGAGAGGACTCTTTAAAGTAGAGACACTACATACTGATATACACCTGAACATCAGCAGGAGAGGACTCTTTAAAGTAGAGAACTACATACTGATATACACCTGAACATCAGCAGGAGAGGACTCTTAGGGAAACTTTCTTGATCCTGCTAAGTTTCAGTTTGAGATAAATGACATGAGTTGAGATCAAATAAATAACATGTTACCTGTGTTTTCTGTCTTCAGATCCTCCAGCTGTTTCTCACTGACACCCAGTCTGACCTCAAGAGCTGAACATGAAAACCATTCATGTTTAATTTAAAGGTTTTATATTTGTATTGTTAAAAGTGTTGTGAAGAGCTTACCTTCACTGTGTTTCTCCAGCTGCTCCAGTTGTGTCTCAGTAATCGTAAGTCTGACCGTCAGAGCTGATCAACAATCAGATGTTATTCAATTATATTTTACTGAGTCTGGATTTAAATTGTAAATAATAAAGTGAATACAACTATAACTCTACCTGTAGTGTTGGTTTGACTTTCTGTCAGTTTCGACTCCATCAGGGAAAGTTGAACGGATTGACCTGAAAACACAAAATCATAAGAAACAAATATCTATCTATCTAATTATATGTTGTAATTTGTATTGCTCAATACAAGAGGTTTATACATATGTTCAGAGGTTCAGCAAATACTGTGAAGAACCCCAATATGTTTTCACAAAACCATAACGTTTCTGTCACGATCTGTCTGTGTTGTGTTTTGTCTTGTCTTTTTCTGTCTTTGGTTTCCTGTTTTGTTTTGAAAAGTGTTCACCCCTGTCTTGCCTGTTGCTTCCTGTCTCTGTGTTCTTCCTGTGTCTGTGTTCCCTCCTGCCTGATTGCCCGATTGTGTTCACCTGGTGCCCCTGTGTTTTCTCCTCCCTCCTCACCTGTGTCTTGTTTGTGTGATTGGTCTTGTGTGTATTTTAGTTCTGGTTTTTCTGTCTGTCATTGTTGGTTCATTGTTTGTATTTGACTGTGTGTCACAGGGTAGTGTTCTGTGTTCTACTTCGTACCTTGGATTAAAGGAATATACTTGGAAATCTGCATTTGGGTCCTACCTGCTTACTCAACCCTGACAGAATGAACCAACCAGCTTTGGACTCAGCAGACTCAGATCGTTTTGCTCGACAGGCAGAATGTCTTGGGTACTCTCTGGAGTACATTTTCTATACTTGGAATGGCGCCTCTTCTAGACGTGGTAGAGAGGCTGCGTTGAAGGAGGCACGTCAGGAGGTTGCTCGCCAGCCCTGGCTTAGGAGCATGTTGCCTGAGTGGCTACAACTTTTCACAAGTAGTCCTGAGGACTTGTCCGAAGCCTCTAACCCTTTCCTGGGGTATGACCAGGCCTTGGGAGGCCCACAGATCCTCCAAAGAATCTCTAAGAGACGCAGGGCCAGGATTCCAGCCCGTGCCCCAGCAGCCATGGTTCCGTCCCCATTTCCTGCTCCTGTCCAGGAGCCGTTCTCGGGCACTCGTCTGGCTTTTGGAGGTCCCACGGAGCCTCCAAGAGGCTCATAAGAGGAGTCGCAAGTCCAGGCTAGCAGCCCGAGCCCCAGAAGCCATGCTTTGGGCTCCAGTACAGGCCCCAGCAGCCATGGTTCCGGCCCCAGTTCTGGCCCCTGTAGCCATGGTTCCGGCCCCAGTTCTGGCCCCAGCAGCCATGGTTCCGGCTCCAGAACCGACCCATACAGCCATGGTCCAGGTCTCTGTTCCGGTCCCAGCACCCATGGTCCCGTCTCCAGTTCCGGCTCCAGTACTGGCTCCTCGGCCGACGCCAGCCCCCCGTGTTTTGTCAGTGGTTCGGCCCACTCCAGCCCCTCGTGTCCTGTCGGTGGTCCGGCCGACTCCAGCCCCCCGTGTCCTGTTGGCTCTACGGCCGACGCCTACCCTATGTCCTGTGCCGTTGGAGGTCCGCCGACTACTCTTCTGCCGGGGGTCCTGCCAACCCTATGTCCTGTGATGTTGGAGGTCCCGCCGACTACTCTCCTGCCGGGGGTCCTGCCAACCCTATGTCCTGTGACGTTGGAGGTCCCGCCGACTACTCTCCTGCCGGGGGTTCTGCCAACCCTATGTCCTGTGATGTTGGAGGTCCCGCCGACTACTCTTCTGCCGGGGGTCCTGCCAACCCTATGTCCTGTGATGTTGGAGGTCCCGCCGACTACTCTCCTGCCGGGGGTCCTGCCAACCCTATGTCCTGTGACGTTGGAGGTCCCGCCGACTACTCTCCTGCCGGGGGTCTTGCCAACTCCATGTCCTGTCCGTTGGGGGTCCCGCCGACTACTCTTCTGCCGGGGGTCCTGCCAAGCCTATGTCCTGTGCTGTTGGAGGTCCCGCCGACTACTCTCCTGCTGGGGGTCTTGCCAACTCCATGTCCTGTGATGTTGGAGGTCCCGCCGACTACTCTTCTGCCGGGGGTCTTGCCAACCCTATGTCCTGTGCTGTTGGAGGTCCCGCCGACTACTCTCCTGCCAGGGGTCTTGCCAACTCCGTGTCCTGTCCCATTGGGGGTCCCGCCGACTACTCTTCTGCCGGGGGTCTTGCCAATCCTATGTCCTGTCCCGTTGGGGGTCCCGCAGACAACTCTCCTGCCGGGGGTCTTGCCAACTCCATGTCCTGTTTCGTTGGGGGTTCCGCCGACAACTCTCCTGCCGGGGTCTTGCCAACTCCATGTCCTGTCCCGTTGGGGTCCCGCCGACAACTCTCCTGCCGAGGGTCCTGCCAACTCCACGTCCAGTATCGTTGGAGATCCTGCCAACACCTGTTCCGCTGTGGGCCCTGCCAACCCAGATTCTGTCCTGGTGGGGGTTCCACCGACACCTGCTCCGCCGGGTTTCCTGCCTACACCGTGTCCTGTCCTGTTGGGGGTCCTGCCGATTGCTGCTCCGCCGGGTTCCTGTCGACACCTGTTCCGCTGTGGGTCCTGCCAACCCCATGTCCTGTCCTGTTGGGGTCCCGCCGACCTGCTCCGCCGGATTTCCTGCCAACACCAGATCCTGTCCTGTTGGGGGTCCCGCCGACACCTGTCCCGCCGGGGTCCTGCCAACTCTGTGTCCTGTTCCGTTGGGGGTCCAGTCGACACCAGCCCTTGCTCCATCCGGGGTCCCATTGACACCAGCCCATGTCATGTTCAGGATCCCGTCTACGCCTGTCCCGTCGGCTCCGGTTCCTGTCCGGCCAATACTGGGTCTTGCCCGGCCTCCGGAGCTGTCCCGTCGGCGCCTTCCTGCCCGGCCTCCGGAGCTGCGTCGGCGCCTTCCTGCCCGGCCTCCGGAGCTGTCCCGTCGGCGCCTTCCTGCCCGGCCTCCGGAGCTGTCCCGTCGGCGCCTTCCTGCCCGGCCTCCGGAGCTGTCCCGTCGGCGCCTTCCTGCCCGGCCTCCGGAGCTGTCCCGTCGGCGTCTTCCTGCTCGTCCTCCGGAGCTGTCCCGTCGGCGCCTTCCTGCCCGGCCTCCGGAGTTGTCCCGTCGGCACCTTCCTGCCCGGCCTCCGGAGCTGTCCCGTCAGCGCCTTCCTGCCCGTCCTCCGGAGCTGTCCCGTAGACGCCCTCCTGTTCGCCCTCGAGCCCGGCTCCCTGAGTGCCGCGGTCTTCGCCCTCAAGCTCGGTCTCCTGAGTTCCCCAGCCGTGGTCTTCGCCCTCGAGCCCGGCCTCCTGACTCTCCCAACCACTGCCTTCGCTCTCATGCCCGGGTCCCTGAGTTCGCCCGCTGTGGCCTTCGCCCCTTTTTGGACTCTGCCTTGCCCCCGGGCCGTCCGCCCGGGACCCTTCCGGGCCCGTCCTCCGGACCCCCTCCACCCACCCTGTTGGTCTTGGTTGTGCCATTCATGTTTAATTTAAAGGTTTTATATTTGTATTGTTAAAAGTGTTGTGAAGAGCTTACCTTCACTGTGTTTCTCCAGCTGCTCCAGTTGTGTCTCAGTAATCGTAAGTCTGACCGTCAGAGCTGATCAACAATCAGATGTTATTCAATTATATTTTTACTGAGTCTGGATTTAAATTGTAAATAATAAAGTGAATACAACTATAACTCTACCTGTAGTGTTGGTTTGACTTTCTGTCAGTCTCGACTCCATCAGGGAAAGTTGAACAGACTGAACTGAAAACACAAAATCAAACCAACAACAAATCTTGTTAAATTATTTCAATAATCTGTATTTAACGAACGATCAGAGTTCATCCATCCTATACATTGGTTGGATCCTAAATGTCAGTGTGAAGATTTCTGTTGAGGTTTTTACCTGTGTTTTCTGTGTTCAGATCATCCAGCTGTTTCTCAGTGACTCCCAGTCTAACCTCCAGAGCTGAACAGCAAACCATTCAAGTTTAATTTAATGGTTTGATTAGTGATTATTTAACGTTTTTATTGAAGGGTTAATGATATTACCTGCAGTTTGCTGCTCCAGTTGTGTCTCAGTGGATCTCATCCTCACATCCAGAGCTGATCAACAATCAGATGTTATTCATTTATATATTTACTGAGTCTGGAGGTAAACTCTTCAGTAAAGTCAAGATAAGTGTTATTACAAACGGTAATGTAAATCTAACTCTACCTTTTTCACCTTCTGTTAGTCTCGACTCCATCAAGGAAAGTTGAACGGATTGACCTGAAACACAAAATCATAAGAAACAAATATCTATCTATCTAATTATATGTTGTAATTTGTATTGCTCAATACAAGAGGTTTATACATATGTTCAGAGGTTCAGCAAATACTGTGAAGAACCCCAATATGTTTTCACAAAACCATAACGTTTCATTCTTGCTGATTAAGGAGTTCCTCAGGGAACGGTGTTGGGTCCTCTACAGTTTCAGTCTGAAGATATATATTAAACGTTTTTACCTGTGTTTTCTGTCTTCAGATCCTCCAGCTGTGTCTCACCGACACCGAGTCTGACCTGCAAAGCTGAACGCCAAACAATTCATGTTATTTTAACGATGTCATTTGATGGTGGATTATTTAATATCACAGAGTTTATTATTTTACCTGCAGTTTGCTGCTCCAATTGTGTCTCAGTGGATCCCAGTCTGACCTCCAAAGCTGATTAACAATCAGATGTTATTCATTTATATATTTACTGAGTCTGGATTTAAACTGTTCGGTAAAGTCTAGATTAGAATGATACATTTACTGTATATGAACATTTTAATATAGATGTAACTCTACCTGTAGTGTTTTTTAGACTCTCTGTCATTCTGGACTCCATCAAGGAGAGTTGAACAGATTGAACTAAAAACACAACATCAAGGCAAACAAATATAATCTTGTTAAATTATTACAATAATCAGTATCGTAATAAGTTGAATAATTAAACACTATTTAAAAAAGGACCGTCAGGGTTCATTCATGCCTATAAGGCGTTCCTCAGGGAACAGAGTTGGATCCTCTACAGTTTCAGTCTGATGATATACTTAAAGATTTCTACCTGTGTTTTCTGTCTTCAGATCATCCATCTCTTTCTCATTGGCACCAAATCTGACATCTATAACTGAACAACAAACCATTCATGTTTAATTGAATAGTTTAATTAATTATTAATCAATAGTAATATTGAAGACTTAACTACTGAATGTTACCTTCATTGTGATTCTCCAGCATCTCCAGTTGTGTCTCAGTGGCTCTCACTCTGACATTTAGAGCTGATTAACAATCACATGTTATTTATTCATATATTTAAATGTTTGGATGTATAATCTTCAGTAAAGACAAGATCATATAGATAAGTGTAAATACAAATGTGAATATAAATATAACTGTACCTGTAGCGTTGTTTTGAGTTTTCCGTCAGTCTCGACTCCATCAAGGAAAGTTTGACGGATTTAACTAGAAACAGAAAATCACAACAAACAAATATATATATTTTGAATGTTCCACTACTATGTATTATGATTAATAATGTCATGTTCATTAGTAATAATGGAATACTATTTAATAGCTGACTAAGAGAGGTAAATATCAGTTCAGAGGTTAGCAAGTTTTGTAAAGAACCCTTATATATTTGAGATTTCCAAAAGGACAATCAGGGTTCATTCTAGTTTCTAAAGGAGTTCCTCAGGGAACCATTTTGGATCCTCTACAGTTTCAGCCTGAAGATATATGAAAGGTTTGTACCTGTGTTTTCTGTCTTCAGATCTACCAGCTGTTTCTCATTGACACTCAGTCTGACCTCCAGAGCTTAACAGAAAACAATTCATGTTTAATTTAATGCTTTAATATATGATTATTTAAAGGTAACATTTATTATTTTACCCGCAGCTTGCTGCTCCAGCTGTGTCTCTGTGGATCCCGTCTGACCTCCAGAGCTGATCAACAATTAGATGTTATTCATTATGTATGAGTCTTGTTTTATAATCTTCAGTCAAATTCAGATCAGAAACATAATTGTAAATCAATTGTTATTGTAAATCTAACTCTACCTGTAGTGTTGTTTTGAGTTTCTGTCAGGCTGGACTCCATCAAGGAAAGTTGAACAGATTGAACTAAAAGACACAACATCAAACAAACAACAAATATCATCTTTAAACATTTTACAATAATATAGTTTCACTCTGAATATGTTTATTTAGAGGTTTCTACCTGTGTTTTCTGTCTTCAGATCTTCCAGCTGTTTCTCACTGGCACTCAGTCTGACCTCTAACGCTAAAGAAAAAACAGTAAATATCAGATTAATTCCTAACTAATTACCACTTGTGTTAATGCACATTATAAGTAAATATATGTCTACCTGTAGTGTTGTTGTTGTCAACTAGTCTCACGCCCATCAAGGAAAGTTGAACAGACTGAACTAAAAACACAAAATAAATTGGACAAAAACAACAATACTCGTTAAGTTCAATGGAAATGCCATAGTTACACAAGACAACACATAACCAAAGCATAAAAGAATATGTTCATTAATATATTAAGATTTGTACCTGTGTTTTCTGCTTTCAGATCTTCCAGCTGTTTCTCACTCTTACTCAGTCTTACCTCCAACTCTAAAAAACATCATAAATATCTGATTTAATTATAACAAACACAGACTTCTGTGGTGAAAATATTAAAGTAAATATATATGTTACCTGTAGTGTCATTGCTGTCTATAAGTTTGGACTCCATCAAGGAAAGTTGAATAGAACGGACTAAAAACACAAAATAAATCAGACATAAAATACATTATTTTGTATTTGTTTTATTGCAATTGTTTGGAAATATTGTAGATACACATGTAACACGCCACTGCTGCAGCACTAAGGTGTACTTTAAGAATTAAATGTGTGTTTATTCATTTGTTGTTTGTTAAAAATAGGTGAAGCACATATTTCATACCAAAAAAATCAAAAAGGATGATTAAGGAGTTCCTCAGGGAACCTTACTAGATCCTCTGGGGTTTCGGTTTGAGGTAGCACTACATGCACAGTTTGAGCTCAAATAAAGTACTTCCAGTTTGAGGCACTTTATTCAGATAACATATATTGATTTATAGTTAGTTGAAACATTTAGAGTGTTACCTGTGTTTTCCGTCTTCAGATCTTCCAGCTGTTTCTCACCGGCACTCAGTCTGACCTCTAACGCTAAAGAGAAAACAGTACATTTCAGATTAATTAATAAATAATGACCACATGTGTTGATGAACATAATAGAGTAGATATATGTGTACCTGTAGTGTTGCAGTCTTTCAGTTTGGACTCCATCATGGAAAGTTGAACAGATTGAACTAAAACACATATTAGATGGACAAAACAACACTACTCGTTAAGTTCTATGGAAAAGCCGTAGTAAGTAAACAAAGCATAACATAATATTTACTACTATAATATCTTCAGATCTTCCAGTTGTTTCTCACTGACACCCAGTCTCACCTCCAACTCTGAAAGAAGTGAGTCAGCAAGTTCTGTAACATCTTACTACCAAAAAACCACAACTCAACTCAATACTTCTGAACTAATTAATTGACAAACTGATTAACTGATTGTTGATTGACGAACAGATGGATGATATACCTGCGTTCATGTTGTCCAGCTGACTCTCAGTCATATTGAGTTTTCTCTGCAGATTCATCACTTCCAAGGTTTGATCTGAAACATAAACATGAACTAAACTGAACTGCAGTAAAACTATGTTTGGGTTTAGCTGTGTACTTTAGTGTGTATTTCATTCATCATTTCGTAAATGATCAGTTACCTGTCCTATCAGTCTGCTGCTGCTTTACTTGACTCTCAGCAGAGTTCAGTCTGACCTGCAGCTGTTTAACGTATCAGCCTGAACTGAAAACAAGAGAGGAAACACAGGAAGTGGCATCACCTATCAAAACCTGCTGCATCTCTTTTTGAAAGAGCCTGAATTACATTTCATCAAATGGCATATGAGAATGTATTGCAAGTATTCTTGTTTGGGTAAAAATACTCCATTTACAAGTAAAATCCTGCACTTAAAGTACATTTTGCTGACAATTCTCATGTACTTTCCAGTGCCAAAAGAAACATTTAGCTGAAAAGACTTACATACGTTCTGTGCCGTAGTGTTTCTCACCTGTGTTTTGTGTCTTGAGTTCTTCCAGGTGTCTCTCTACAGACTGCAGTCCATGGTATAATCTGAAACAATATTCAAAGAATATTAATGGCATTTGCTGACTGATAGGGTAAATTAAAGATTGTATGTGACCAGGGGTTAAGTTGGGATTTGATATGTGGGGGGGCTCTGTGTGGAGGTGCGAGAGGGGGGCGGAGGTCGAGGATCTCATTATTTGACCTTAAGGGATATACACTGTGGCCCTAAAGCAACTGCTCCATTATCTGTATCAAATGCACACATTGATGCCACCAAATGTCACAATAAAAATAGAAAGTCTACAAATAAACTGGAATTCATTTACATCTTAAATTATTAATATATATACACAAAAAAAGGTTTACAAATATCCAACCTTCAAATTGCTTTTTTAAATCAACACTACTCTGCACACTTGCTAAAGAACATTTGTGTAGAAATCTCAATTCATTTGTAGGGCTGCGTGAGTATGGCCAAAAGTATGGGAGTAAATCTCACTGTAAACTATTTAATCATCACCAAATTCTGTGTGTTATTATGACCGATCATAACTCAGCTTTATGCAGACATACATTTAGCATGGTGTACAGGGCCGGTTTTTGGCATAGCCTAGGGCGCCAGATCTGGGGGGAAAAAAACCTTTTTGACTGTTTGCGCTCATCCTAATTTTCAGCCTTGATGTAACAACATTCATAATTAAGTAAATGTAACACCTTTTCACCCCGGTTACACTTTTCATTTGCCCTGTACGATGGGCGCTGTAAGTGATGAAATGGGGGTGTTGGCTTATCAGGCGTCCGCAGCTCACAGCCAAAGTGGGCGTGGGAGCGAGCGAGAGAGATAAATGCAATTTATGTAAACAAATATTTCCAAGGCACTCCTTTATAATTATTTGGATAAACAGGTTTGAAATAATTTAAAACCAGAAATATCGTTTAAAACTTGAGAGATATAAAAATATGCATAAATAAATTTTAACTAGGTAAAATAAGATATGAATGAACAACAAAAATAAAATAAGTTACATTTATTTGTTATTGGCTATGGGTTATTGGTTATGTTCACATATTTGGTTATTAAAATGTAACCGATCTTTTTAATATGGTTGTTTAGAGTTGTACCCCCTAGATCTAGTCTCTAGTAATGTGTGCTTAAAGTGCACCAGATTGAAGCATTTTACTTTACATTTTCAAACATTTCTTCCCGGGGGGGCAGACCCCCGGACCCCCCTACAGGATGTGACGTCCACACCCAATTAAAACATGTTCATACAATACTGAATACATTTGAAGCCTTTTGATGTATATTACCTATATGTCAATAAGTTTCAGTTTTTGGAGTGTATTTGTCTTTGAAGAGATTTTTCATTTATTCTTTATATATTCTATTGTGTATTGCTGGGATACTTTTATCTTTTCTACTGAACGATTGAAGTAAATGTGGGAAGCGTTTAACAACAGCCATTTACTTCAAAGATTTTTCTCAATGTTATTCTTATTTTTGTTAATCCTGGAAGAATGCCAGAAAAAAGACATTCTCTTCAAGAATAAAAAAAACATGACATTAGTAATTGAGATAACAAATTAAACAAGTTCTGGGGGGCTGCGCTGGCAGCTCCGGGAGGGAAAAAACTTTTTGACTGTTTGCGCTCATCCTAATTTTCAGCCTTGATACCAAAAAAATCAAAAGGATGATTAAGGAGTTCCTCAGGAACCTTACTAGATCCTCTGGGGTTTCGGTTTGAGGTAGCACTACATGCACAGTTTGAGCTCAAATAAGTACTTCCAGTTTGAGTCACTTTCAGATAACATATATTGATTTATAGTTAGTTGAAACATTTAGAGTATTACCTGTGTTTTCCGTCTTCAGATCTTCCAGCTGTTTCTCACGGCACTCAGTCTGACCTCTAACGCTAAAGAGAAAACAGTACATTTCAGATTAATTAATAAATAATGACCACATGTGTTGATGAACATAATGAGTAGATATATGTGTACTGTAGTGTTGCAGTCTTTCAGTTTGGACTCCATCATGGAAAGTTGAACAGATTGAACTAAAAACACATATTAGATTGACAAAACAACACTACTCGTTAAGTTCTATGGAAAAGCCGTAGTAAGTAAACAAAGCATAACATAATATTTACTACTATAATATCTTCAGATCTTCCAGTTGTTTCTCACTGACACCAGTCTCACCTCCAACTCTGAAAGAAGTGAGTCAGCAGTTTCTGTAACACTTACTACCAAAAAACCACAACTCACTCAATACTTCTGAACTAATTAATTGACAAACTGATTAACTGATTGTTGATTGACGAACAGATGGATGATATACCTGCGTTCATGTTGTCCAGCTGACTCTCAGTCATATTGAGTTTTCTCTGCAGATTCATCACTTCCAAGGTTGATCTGAAACATAAACATGAACTAAACTGACTGCAGTAAAACTATGTTTGGGTTTAGCTGTGTACTTTAGTGTGTATTTCATTCATAATTTCGTAAATGATCAGTTACCTGTCCTATCAGTCTGCTTTACTTGACTCTCAGCAGAGTTCAGCTGACCTGCAGCTGTTTAACGGTATCAGCCTGAACTGAAAACAAGAGAGGAAACACAGGAAGTGGCATCACCTATCAAAACCTGCTGCATCTCTTTTGAAAGAGCCTGCTTCACATTTCATCAAATGGCATATGAGAATGTATTGCAAGTATTCTTGTTTGGGTAAAAATACTCCATTTACAAGTAAATCCTGCACTTAAAGTACATTTTGCTGACAATTCTCATGTACTTTCCAGTGCCAAAAGAAACATTTAGCTGAAAGACTTACATACGTTCTGTGCCGTAGTGTTTCTCACCTGTGTTTTGTGTCTTGAGTTCTTCCAGGTGTCTCTCTACAGACTGCAGTCCACTGTATAATCTGAAACAATATTCAAAGAATATTAATGGAATTTGCTGACTGATAGGGTAAATTAAAGATTGTATGTGACCAGGGTTAAGTTGGGATTTGATATGTGGGGGGGCTCTGTGTGGAGGTGCGAGAGGGGGGCGGAGGTCGAGGATCTCATTATTTGACCTTAAGGGATATACACTGTGGCCCTAAAGCTCCATTATCTGTATCAAATGCACACATTGATGCCACCAAATGTCACAATAAAAATAGAAAGTACTACAAATAAACTGGAATTCATTTACATCTTAAATTATTAATATATACACAAAAAAAGGTTTACAAATATCCAACCTTCAAATTGCTTTTTTAAATCAACACTACTCTGCACACTTGCTAAAGAACATTTGTGTGGAATCTCAATTCATTTGTAGGGCTGCGTGAGTATGGCCAAAAGTATGGGAGTAAATCTCACTGTAAACTATTTAATCATCACCAAATTCTGTGTTATTATGACTGATCATAACTCAGCTTTATGCAGACATACATTTAGCATGGTGTACAGGGCCGGTTTTTGGCATAGGCCTAGGGCGCCAGATCTGGGGGGGAAAAAAACCTTTTTGACTGTTTGCGCTCATCCTAATTTTCAGCCTTGATGTAACAACATTCATAATTAAGTAAATGTAACACCCTTTTCACCCCGGTTACACTTTTCATTTGCCCTGTACGATGGGCGCTGTAAGTGATGAAATGGGGGTGTTGGCTTATCAGGCGTCCGCAGCTCACAGCCAAAGTGGGCGTGGGAGCGAGCGAGAGAGATAAATGCAATTTATGTAAACAAATATTTCCAAGGCACTCCTTTATAATTATTTGGATAAACAGGTTTGAAATCAATTAAAACCCAGAAATATCGTTTAAAACTTGAGAGATATAAAAATATGCATAAATAAATTTTAACTAGGTAAAATAAGATATGAATGAACAACAAAAATAAAATAAGTTACATTTATTTGTTATTGGCTATGGGTTATTGGTTATGTTCACATATTTGGTTATTAAAATGTAAACCGATCTTTTTAATATGGTTGTTTAGAGTTGTACCCCTAGATCTAGTCTCTAGTATGTGTGCTTAAAGTGCACCAGATTGAAGCATTTTACTTTACATTTTCAAACATTTCTTCCCGGGGGGCATACCCCCGGACCCCCCTACAGGATGTGACGTCCACACCCCAATTAAAACATGTTCATACAATACTGAATACATTTGAAGCCTTTTGATGTATATTACCTATATGTCAATAAGTTTCAGTTTTTGGTGTATTGGTCTTTTGAAGAGATTTTTCATTTATTCTTTATATATTTCTATTGTGTATTGCTGGGATACTTTTATCTTTTCTACTGAACGATTGAAGTAAATGTGGGAAGCGTTTAACAACAGCCATTTACTTCAAAGATTTTTCTCAATGTTATTCTTATTTTTGTTAATCTGGAAGAATGCCAGAAAAAAAGACATTCTCTTCAAGAATAAAAAAAACATGACATTAGTAATTGTGATAACAAATTAAACAAGTTCTGGGGGGGGGGGGGGGGGGGCTGCGCTGGCAGCTCCGGGAGGGAAAAAACTTTTTGACTGTTTGCGCTCATCCTAATTTTCAGCCTTGATGTAACAACATTCATAATTAAGTAAATGTAACACCCTTTTCACCCCGGTTACACTTTTCATTTGCCCTGTACGATGGGCGCTGTAAGTGATGAAGTGGGGGTGTTGGCTTATCAGGCGTCCGCAGCTCACAGCCAAAGTGGGCGTGGAGCGAGCGAGAGAGATAAATGCAATTTATGTGAACAAATATTTCCAAGGCACTCCTTTATAATTATTTGGATAAACAGGTTTGAAATCATTTCAATGTATACTATAGGACAGTAAACCAAAATATCTTTTAAAACTTGAGAGATATAAAAATATGCATAAATAAATTTTAACTAGGTAAAATAAGATATGAATGAACAACAAAAATAAAATAAGTTACATTTATTTGTTATTGGCTATGGTAGGTTATTGGTTATGTTCACATATTTGGTTATTAAAATGTAAACCGATCTTTTTCATATGGTGTTTAGAGTTGTACCCCCTAGATCTAGTCTCTAGTCATGTGGGCTCAAAGTGCACCAGATTGAAGCATTTTACTTTACATTTTCAAACATTTCTTCACACACACACACACACACACACACAAACACACACACACACACACACACACCACACACACACACACACACACAATTCATGTTTAATTTAATGCTTTAATATATGATTATTTAAAGGTAACATTTATTATTTTACCCGCAGTTTGCTGCTCCAGCTGTGTCTCTGTGGATCCCAGTCTGACCTCCAGAGCTGATCAACAATCAGATGTTATTCAATTATATGTTTATTAACTGAGTCTCGTTTTATAATCTTCAGTCGAATCCAGATCAGAAACATAATTGTAAATACAATTGTTATTATAATCTAACTCTACCTGTAGTGTTGTTTTGAGTTTCTGTCAGGCTGGACTCCATCAAGGAAAGTTGAACAGATTGAACTAAAAGACACAACATCAGAACAAACAAATATCATCTTTAAACATTTTACAATAGTATAGTTTCACTCTGAAGATGTTTATTTAGAGGTTTCGACCTGTGTTTTCTGTCTTCAGATCTTCCAGCTGTTTCTCACTGGCACTCAGTCTGACCTCTAACGCTAAAGAAAGAACAGAAAATATCAGATTAATTCCTAACTAATTACCACTTGTGTTAATGCACATTATAAAGTAAATATATGTCTACCTGTAGTGTTGTTGTTGTCAACTAGTCTCGAGCCCATCAAGGAAAGTTGAACAGACTGAACTAAAAACACAAAATAAATTGGACAAAAACAACAATACTCGTTAGGTTCAATGGAAATGCCATAGTTACACAAGACAACACATAACCAAAGCATAAAAGAATATGTTCATTAATATATTAAGATTTGTACCTGTGTTTTCTGCTTTCAGATCTTCCAGCTGTTTCTCACTCTTACTCAGTCTTACCTCCAACTCTAAAAAACATCACAAATATCTGATTTAATTATAACAAACACAGACTTCCATTGATGAAAATATTAAAGTAAATTATATGTTACCTGTAGTGTTGTTGCTGTCTGTAAAGTTTGGACTCCATCAAGGAAAGTTGAATAGAACGGACTAAAAACACAAAATAAATCAGACATAAAATACATTATTTTGTATTTGTTTTATTGCAATTGTTTGGAAATATTGTAGATACACATGTAACACGCCACTGCTGCAGCACTAAGGTGTACTTTAAGAATTAAATGTGTGTTTATTCATTTGTTGTTTGTTAAAAATAGGTGAAGCACATATTTCATACCAAAAAAATCAAAAAGGATGATTAAGGAGTTCCTCAGGGAACCTTACTAGATCCTCTGGGGTTTCGGTTTGAGGTAGCACTACATGCACAGTTTGAGCTCAAATAAAGTACTTCCAGTTTGAGTCACTTTATTCAGATAACATATATTGATTTATAGTTAGTTGAAACATTTAGAGTGTTACCTGTGTTTTCCGTCTTCAGATCTTCCAGCTGTTTCTCACCGGCACTCAGTCTGACCTCTAACGCTAAAGAGAAAACAGTACATTTCAGATTAATTAATAAATAATGACCACATGTGTTGATGAACATAATAGAGTAGATATATGTGTACCTGTAGTGTTGCAGTCTTTCAGTTTGGACTCCATCATGGAAAGTTGAACAGATTGAACTAAAAACACATATTAGATTGGACAAAAACAACACTACTCGTTAAGTTCTATGGAAAAGCCGTAGTAAGTAAACAAAGCATAACATAATATTTACTACTATAATATCTTCAGATCTTCCAGTTGTTTCTCACTGACACCCAGTCTCACCTCCAACTCTGAAAGAAGTGAGTCAGCAAGTTCTGTAACATCTTACTACCAAAAAACCACAACTCAACTCAATACTTCTGAACTAATTAATTGACAAACTGATTAACTGATTGTTGATTGACGAACAGATGGATGATATACCTGCGTTCATGTTGTCCAGCTGACTCTCAGTCATATTGAGTTTTCTCTGCAGATTCATCACTTCCAAGGTTTGATCTGAAACATAAACATGAACTAAACTGAACTGCAGTAAAACTATGTTTGGGTTTAGCTGTGTACTTTAGTGTGTATTTCATTCATCATTTCGTAAATGATCAGTTACCTGTCCTATCAGTCTGCTTTACTTGACTCTCAGCAGAGTTCAGTCTGACCTGCAGCTGTTTAACGGTATCAGCCTGAACTGAAAACAAGAGAGGAAACACAGGAAGTGGCATCACCTATCAAAACCTGCTGCATCTCTTTTTGAAAGAGCCTGCTTCACCTTTCATCAAATGGCATATGAGAATGTATTGCAAGTATTCTTGTTTGGGTAAAAATACTCCATTTACAAGTAAAATCCTGCACTTAAAGTACATTTTGCTGACAATTCTCATGTACTTTCCAGTGCCAAAAGAAACATTTAGCTGAAAAGACTTACATACGTTCTGTGCCGTAGTGTTTCTCACCTGTGTTTTGTGTCTTGAGTTCCTCCAGGTGTCTCTCTACAGACTGCAGTCCACTGGTATAATCTGAAACAATATTCAAAAGAATATTAATGGCATTTGCTGACTGATAGGGTAAATTAAAGATTGTATGTGACCAGGGGTTAAGTTGGGATTTGATATGTGGGGGGGCTCTGTATGGAGGTGCGAGAGGGGGGCGGAGGTCGAGGATCTCATTATTTGACCTTAAGGGATATACACTGTGGCCCTAAAGCAACTGCTCCATTATCTGTATCAAATGCACACATTGATGCCACCAAATGTCACAATAAAAATAGAAAGTACTACAAATAAACTGGAATTCATTTACATCTTAAATTATTAATATATATACACAAAAAAAGGTTTACAAATATCCAACCTTCAAATTGCTTTTTTAAATCAACACTGCTCTGCACACTTGCTAAAGAACATTTGTGTGGAAATCTCAATTCATTTGTAGGGCTGCGTGAGTATGGCCAAAAGTATGGGAGTAAATCTCACTGTAAACTATTTAATCATCACCAAATTCTGTGTTTTATGACCGATCATAACTCAGCTTTATGCAGACATACATTTAGCATGGTGTACAGGGCCGGTTTTTGGCATAGCCTAGGGCGCCAGATCTGGGGGGAAAAAAACCTTTTTGACTGTTTGCGCTCATCCTAATTTTCAGCCTTGATGTAACAACATTCATAATTAAGTAAATGTAACACCCTTTTCACCCCGGTTACACTTTTCATTTGCCCTGTACGATGGGCGCTGTAAGTGATGAAATGGGGGGTGTTGGCTTATCAGGCGTCCGCAGCTCACAGCCAAAGTGGGCGTGGGAGCGAGCGAGAGAGATAAATGCAATTTATGTAAAAAATATTTCCAAGGCACTCCTTTATAATTATTTGGATAAACAGGTTTGAAATAATTTAAAACCAGAAATATCGTTTAAAACTTGAGAGATATAAAAATATGCAAAAATAAATTTTAACTAGGTAAAATAAGATATGAATGAACAACAAAAATAAAATAAGTTACATTTATTTGTTATTGGCTATGGGTTATTGGTTATGTTCACATATTTGGTTATTAAAATGTAAACCGATCTTTTTAATATGGTTGTTTAGAGTTGTACCCCTAGATCTAGTCTCTAGTAATGTGTGCTTAAAGTGCACCAGATTGAAGCATTTTACTTTACATTTTCAAACATTTCTTCCCGGGGGGGCAGACCCCCGGACCCCCTACAGGATGTGACGTCCACACCCCAATTAAAACATGTTCATACAATACTGAATACATTTGAAGCCTTTTGATGTATATTACCTATATGTCAATAAGTTTCAGTTTTTGGAGTGTATTTGTCTTTTGAAGAGATTTTTCATTTATTCTTTATATATTCTATTGTGTATTGCTGGGATACTTTATATTTTCTACTGAACGATTGAAGTAAATGTGGGAAGCGTTTAACAACAGCCATTTACTTCAAAGATTTTTCTCAATGTTATTCTTATTTTTGTTAATCCTGGAAGAATGCCAGAAAAAAAGACATTCTCTTCAAGAATAAAAAAAACATGACATTAGTAATTGAGATAACAAATTAAACAAGTTCTGGGGGGGGGGGGGGGGGGGGCTGCGCTGGCAGCTCCGGGAGGGAAAAAAACTTTTTGACTGTTTGCGCTCATCCTAATTTTCAGCCTTGATGTAACAACATTCATAATTAAGTAAATGTAACACCCTTTTCACCCCGGTTACACTTTTCATTTGCCCTGTACGATGGGCGCTGTAAGTGATGAAGTGGGGGTGTTGGCTTATCAGGCGTCCGCAGCTCACAGCCAAAGTGGGCGTGGGAGAGAGAGAGAGAGATAAATGCAATTTATGTGAACAAATATTTCCAAGGCACTCCTTTATAATTATTTGGATAAACAGGTTTGAAATCATTTCAATGTATACTATAGGACAGTAAACCAGAAATATCTTTTAAAACTTGAGAGATATAAAAATATGCATAAATAATTTTAACTAGGTAAAATAAGATATGAATGAACAACAAAAATAAAATAAGTTACATTTATTTGTTATTGGCTATGGTTATTGGTTATGTTCACATATTTGGTTATTAAAATGTAAACCGATCTTTTTCATATGGGTGTTTAGAGTTGTACCCCCTAGATCTAGTCTCTAGTCATGTGGGCTCAAAGTGCACCAGATTGAAGCATTTTACTTTACATTTTCAAACATTTCTTCACACCACACACACACACACACCACACACACACACACACACACACACCACACACACACACACACACACACACACACACACACACACACACACACACACACACACACACACACACACACACACACACACACACACACACACACACACACACACACACACACACACACACACACACACCGCTGCAGACTCTGCACGAAGGAGCCATGGTGCTGCAGCTCCTGATCGGAGCAGAGACACACGTTCACTAAGCGGAAAAACTATATCATGTCACAGAGATCTGCTATTTTAAAGTAAAGCCAACACATATCGACCCTAAATAAAGTCTATATTAAGAACGAGAGATGGTTTAACATATGGCTTAAACAAATGACAAATGAGCGAGGGTGATAACTTCAGAGCATCGTCCTATGTGCCGGGGCTGAGCCCCGGACAGCCCCGGCCCAATTTAACCCCTGTATGTGACCCACCTGCAGAGCTTCTCTTCAGCTCATCCAGGTGAAGGCGGCTGGAGTTTAGTCTGCTGCTGATCTCTGACACTTGATCTGAAATAAATTAACAATCACGATCATATAACACTAAAGTAACTCAGAGACAAGTGGTCTGACGGTAACACAGACTTTCCTCTTGATTAGGTGATTTTCAATACTAAGAATGGTTTAGAATAAATAAACAAACTATTGATTGTGTGAATATATAAATAATTTAGTAGGTGAGTAAATTAGATCAGATGAAAGATTAATTGATAAATATTTGGCGTAGGTATACATTATGAAACATGTAATAAATGGCGGGATGTTTGGTGATAAAGACCTCGTATGAAGCTGATCTCGCTTCTCTCTGCAGATGAATTCAGTTTTTTCTCCAGTGAGTTCAGTCGGCCCTGCAGAGCTGCAACACACGGAAATCACAAAAAACACATTTTATTTCCAAATGATTTGCTTTAAGTCTTATGTTGTCTTACATAATTGTGCATTTGTTATTGATTGATTTGTATATTTGGTACTGAGGTCAAATCAACAGAGAGACACAACTGTAGTTATAATATTGGATTACGTTACTGAATGCATTTTCTAACAGATGATTAGTGATTGTATCGCCGTACATATTTTAATGAACTCTTCCAACCCCAATGTACTTATACTGAAAGCTACATTGACGATTATTGATTATTTTGTATTAATGGATCAAGTTATCTCACCTCGTGTTTTCGTTTTCAGCTCCTCCATCTCAGCTGATCCGTTGCAAGATGCGACTGCTCGGAAATAAAAATGATAAAAGTTTGTTTAACATTATAACTTTAAACTCTTTTCAGTGTTTTTTTCCACGTATGACATTCATAATATTATGTTGAAGTATTTTACCTTTGGGACATTTTTGTGATTAGGTTAGTTCAGCAGTTAAATCCATAGCACTCCTTTAAAGTGAGATTATGAACGCCACAATAAGGACTACATTTCCTACAATTACACATGTTAGAGAATAGCCTCTAATAATTAATGGTTTAACCGATAATTAAGTAGCTGTAAGAAATGTAATGACAGGGTTTGTATGAGATCTGGTTACAAAAGCATTGTAACCGTCGTCGTCCTCCTCGTCTCTGGGTAACCAAATTCAAATCAAATCAAACTTTATTTGTATAGCCCAATATCACAAAACACATTTGTCTCAGTGGGATTTACAGATTCAAACAAACAACAACAACAACAACAACAACAACAACAACAACAACATTGTATATGATGGAGTTACAGCAAAATGAAAAGACAAGACAGTGTGTGGAATAGAAATAAAACAAAATAAGATTCAACAAAAGACAATAAAAACTAGGGCTGTGTGATTATGACAAAAATCATAATCACGATTATTTGGGTCAATAATTGATATCACGATTATTAAATACGATTATTCATTGACTTTGAAAACATCCATTTATTGAACTTTAAAACAAATACAAATAATAATTTGAACAGTATCTTTTTAACTGTTGATTTCCCTGAACGTTAATTCTACTGAAAAACCAATACACAAATAAATTAAATATTTAATAAATGATATCAAAATAATAAATACTTCCACAAGCTACTAATCATATATAAATATGATAAATAAATTAGACTATAAAATAATTAGATCAAATATGTTGAATACGATGAATTGAACAGCTCTAATAAAAATACATAAACCATTCAAATGAATTACCGTAACAATAAAATGAAGCTCTAACTGAAGGCTTTGTTAAAGACGTAGCGTTGGCAGCCATCTTGTGGGCGTGCCCTAACATTATATATATTTGGGAGTCGATGCAAACTGAGATCAGAGAAGTGTTTGGCAGAGAGTTTGAACTTATGTGACTTTGTCCTGGGATCAGATTTAAATCAGGAACGTAGACGTGTTATTGGTTTTGCTCTGAATGCAGCGTTACTCACAATCCTCCAGAAAGGGTTGGATGAAGATCCGCCTAATCTTTTGTTATGGTTTCTAAAACTGACCGTGCCTTTGGAGCGGCTCTCACGCAGCGAGGAACTCTGGAGCAGTTAGAGACTAGTGTCCAAGTGCACCGCACATCAAGGACGAGTGGTCAAGGGTCCTAACTGTGGGCTAAATATAACATGAAAAAACTCACACATGAGTACTGGGTTGCTGCTGTTGTTGTTTGTCTGTTTGTGTGTATTGTTTTGTGGTTCTATGTTGTTTGGTTCTGTTGTCCCTAATGGTTTTTGTATTGTATGTATACAAATATTGAAAGAGAAAAATGTAGTCTTCAACGCACTCTTTAAAGTTGGTACACTCTCTCTCTGAACAGGAGCCCCTCCCCCCTCTCGGGGTCTCCAGGCCCGAGTCCCAGGAGGCAGCAGACCCTTACCAGACAAGCCTTCGCTGGCTATCTTGTCTTCTTCCTCGTCTTCCTCCTCGTCTTCCTCGTCGCGGCCTCCTCCGGTCTCCGTCTCCCCGCTGACTCCTCCCCCTTCGACACAACAGGAGGCGGAGCTTCAGACTCCAGGAAGTAGCAGCGTGGAGCCGAGAGATGACGAAGGTTTGGACTCTCATCATCTTCCTCCTTTAACTCCTCACCTTCATCCTACGTCTGAGCTCCACCCCTCACCTTCATCCTCCTCTTCATCATCTTCCTCCTCTCACCTTCATCCTCCTCTTCATCACTCCTCCTCTTCACCTTCATCCTCCTCTTCATCATCTTCCTCCTCTTCACCTTCATCCTCCTCTTCATCATCTTCCTCCTCTTCACCTTCATCCTCCTCTTCATCACTCCTCCTCCTCTTCCTCTCGTTCTGTGAGACGTGTCCACTTTTTCTTCCACTGCATTTCACTTTTCGTTTTCACTCCCTCTATTTAACCTTCAAGCTCATCTACTTCTCTGTATTCAGATCAGCCAATCAGTGTGGAGACCTGCAGAGCTCTGACCAATGAGCTGCAGAGCTGCTTCAAGAGAGCCACACACCTGTACAGGAAGGTGAGTCTGTCGTTCAGCTGTTTGTAAAGTCACTGTTCCATGTTTGCTCTCTAGGCCCGATGGAAAATAAAGCTTTGAAGGTCTGAAAAATCAATAAAGGAAGAATAATTCTCTCTCTCTCTCTTCTCTCTCTCTCTCTCTCTCTCTCTCTCTCTGTCTCTGTCTCTGTCTCTGTCTCTCTCTCTCTCCTCTCTCTATCTCTCTCTCTCTCTGTCTCTGTCTCTGTCTCTGTCTCTCTCTCTCTCTCTCTCTGTCTCTCTCTCTCTCTCTGTCTCTCTCTCTCTCTCTCTCTCTCTCTCTCTCTCTCTCTGTCTCTGTCTCTCTCTCTCTCTCTCTCTCTCTATCTCTCTCTCTCTCTGTCTCTGTCTCTGTCTCTGTCTCTCTCTCTCTCTCTCTCTCTGTCTCTCTCTCTCTCTCTGTCTCTCTCTCTCTCTCTCTCTCTCTCTCTCTCTCTCTCTGTCTCTGTCTCTGTCTCTCTCTCTCTCTGTCTCTCTGTCTCTGTCTCTCTCTCTGTCTCTGTCTCTGTCTCTGTCTCTCTCTCTCTCTGTCTCCTCTCTCTGTCTCTCTCTCTCTGTCTCTGTCTCTCTCTCTCTCTCTCTCTCTCTCTCTCTCTCTCTGTCTCTGTCTCTGTCTCTCTCTCTCTCTCTCTCTCTCTCTCTCTCTGTCTCTGTCTCTGTCTCTCTCTCTCTCTCTCTCTCTCTCTCTCTCTCTCTCTCTCTCTCTCTCTCTCTCTCTCTCTCTCTCTCTGTCTCTCTCTCTCTCTCTCTCTCTCTCTCTCTCTCTCTCTCTCTGTCTCTGTCTCTGTCTCTGTCTCTCTCTCTTCTCTCTCTCTCTCTCTCTCTCTCTCTTCTCTCTCTCTCTCTCTCTCTCTCTCTCTCTCTGTCTCTGTCTCTGTCTCTCTCTCTCTCTCTCTCTCTCTCTCTTTCCAGGTGAGAGGCTCCTCCTGCGATGGCCCCGCCCCCCACCAGCAGCAGATGGCCGTCCTATCAGAAGCCTTCCAGACCATGAGGGCGGAGCTTGAGTGTCTGCCGCCTGCCGCCCCAGCAGTAGAGGGGGGGTTGGGGGGCGTCGGGGGGGAGAAGATGGCCGCTCTGCTGGAGGAATATTCTCTTCTGCTGCTGCAGGCCGTGAACAGGAGGGTCAACAACTGAACACTACTCTTCATCGCCTACTCTTCATCATCTTCACACTCTTCTTCTCTACCTCTTCTTCAGAATACTTGTTCCCCTTTTCCTTCCATCTTTCTTTCCTATGTTTTGCTTCCTCTCTTCTCTCTCTCTCTCTCTCTCTCTCTCTCTCTTCCTCTCTCTCTCTCTCCTCTCTCTCTCTCCTCTCTCTCTCTCTCTCTCTCTCTCCCTCTCTTCCTCTCTCTCTCTTCCTCCTCTTCCTCTCTCTCTCTTCCTCTCTCCCTCTCTCCCTCTCTCCCTCTCTCCCTCTCTCTCTCTCTCTCTCTGTCTCTCCCTCTCTTCCTCTTCCCTCTCTTCCTCTTCCTCTCTCTCTCTTCCTCTCTCCCTCTCTCCCTCTCTCCCTCTCTCTCTCTCTCTCTCTCCCTCTCTTCCTCTCTCCCTCTCTTCCTCTCTTCCTCATCTCCTTGCTCCTCGGGCTCGGTGTCACCGGAAGTTGATTTGTCATCTTGAGTAGCGTCCCAGTGGCCTTCATTGTGCCGGAGGATCGAGGAGTGATAATCGAGGAACCACCAGACCATCCTCCGGTGAAATCCTCAGCCACTCGCCCGCCCCCTTACTGTGTATCGCTCACTGATTGGACGATGCAGCGCATGCACTGATCTGGCTGCTGTCAGACGATCAGCTGTGCGGCGTCATCACAAGCGGACGTGGCTTCACGTGACGCTCCGGAGGAAAGGACGTGGCTTCACGTGACGCTCCGGAGGAAAGGACGTGGCTTCACGTGACGCTCCGGAGGAAAGGACGTGGCTTCACGTGACGCTCCGGAGGAAAGGACGTGGCTTCACGTGACGCTCCGGAGGAAAGGACGTCTCTTAAAACTAATTTCCCTGCTTCTCGTGGTTTCCTTGCGTCTCTCCATGCTTCCTTGGTGGGAGGGACTAGTCGCAAGGAAACGACGCAAGTGAGGGACGCAAGGATTGCATTTAACCGAAGTGAGATGCACCCTCTGTCTCCTACTTCTCTTCCTTAGTCTTCCTCCTACTTCCTCTTCCTCTTCCTCTTCATCCTCACAGATGAATGATCTGAAGCTTCTCTCATGTCTTTGTCTCTTCTTTATGTGTTCATGTCTTCAGGGACAGAGCACATTCATCAAACGTTAGCCAAGAGGCTGTTCTCCATCTGTCGTCCCTGGACAGCTTTTCTAAGTCAACCGAAAAACACATTTCATTTTAAACAAGTAAATACAATCAAATCAAAACATGCAACATCCAGTCCTGGAAACACAACAGAACTATAAAACAAACCCTCTTCTTCATCGATTCTTCCTCACTTCACCATTCCCTCTCCTCCTCTTCCATCTAATGCTCTTCCTCTTCTCCTCCTCCATCTAATGCTCTTCCTCTTCCTCTTCTCCTAACCTCCTCCTCCTCGTCACAGATGAAGGATCTGAAGCCATTTTGTTTTTCGTCTGGACTTTTTATTCCTTTTTTTTTGGTATGCAAGAATCTCTCCTAAAGGACACGTCGATCACTTTCACGCTTTTTAGAAACTGACGTTTTTATCAAGTTGTTTTTTAAAGACGTTTCTGAATCGTGGACATTTTCCTTTTCATTCCCATCGTTTGGATTATCGTTGTAGAAACATTGTTAGACTGTAGAGACTTTCCAAACAGCAAAGAGATGTTTTCATCAGTTTGATGTTTTTTCCTGAATTCACTTGAATCTTAACTTTAACCTTAAACGCTGAATTCAAGTATGATTTATAGTTAGTATTTATTGTGATGTGACATGGAGCTGTCAGACTGAACACTGACTGGCTCTTTCTTCTTCTCACACTGACCACCGTGTTTTTACAAAGTCATGGATTCTTTTTTAATTGTTGTTAGAGAAACACTTTTAGGGGTTTGGGTTTAAATTTGGGGTCAAATTGTTGTGAAACTTTTCACTAACAAACAAAACAGGTCAATGTTTTTTTGTCAATATGTAATAAAAGTTTGAGACTTATTAAGAGGTTTGTGTTTTTATGAAGGTTAACTTTTGTTATTACACGGCTTAGTCAAATACTCGATTCTGATTGGTCGACGGACAGGAAGTAAACACTAAAGGGAACATCAGAAGACAGACAGGAAGTAAACACTAAAGGGAACAGCAGAAGAAGAAGACAGGAAGTAAACACTAAACGGAACGTCAGAAGACAGACAGGAAGTAAACACTAAAGGGAACAGCAGAAGAAGACAGGAAGTAAACACTAAAGGGAACAGCAGAAGAAGACAGGAAGTAAACACTAAAGGGAACAGCAGAAGAAGACAGACAGGAAGTAACACTAAAGGGAACAGCAGAAGAAGACAGACAGGAAGTAAACACTAAAGGGAACAGCAGAAGACAGACAGGAAGTAAACACTAAACGGAACGTCAGAAACAGACAGGAAGTAAACACTAAAGGGAACAGCAGAAGAAGACAGGAAGTAAACACTAAAGGGAACAGCAGAAGAGACAGGAAGTAAACACTAAAGGGAACAGCAGAAGAAGACAGGAAGTAAACACTAAAGGGAACAGCAGAAGAAGACAGACAGGAAGTAAACACTAAAGGGAACAGCAGAAGACAGACAGGAAGTAAACACTAAAGGGAACATCAGAAGACAGACAGGAAGTAAACCACTAAAGGGAACAGCAGAAGAAGACAGACAGGAAGTAAACACTAAAGGGAACAGCAGAAGAAGACAGACAGGAAGTAAACACTAAAGGGAACATCAGAAGACAGACAGGAAGTAAACACTAAAGGGAACAGCAGAAGAAAACAGACAGGAAGTAAACACTAAAGGGAACAGCAGAAGAAGAAGACAGGAAGTAAACACTAAAGGAACGCAGAAGAAGACAGACAGGAAGTAAACACTAAAGGGAATTTAAGTGGGGGTCCACATTTGGGGAGAGATTGAGGTGAAACTAACTTTTTCCTTATCAAACAGGTCAACGTTCTAAAATTAAAATAAAAGACTAATTCAGATTTTTCTGTGTTTATGAACTTTTATTAGCTTCATAAATGTAACATGATTATTTTCCTGGGATCTTCAGAAGTTAGTCCGTCCTTTTTGCAACCACAGAAGTCTCTACCAAAATAAAAAGTCCAGTCTTCCAGCTCCGGTGAAGTACCTGAAAGGATAGTTTATTTCCTGAGAAGATGTCTCACTCGTACCTGATCCTGGGTCTGTTCTGTCAGAGGGGAACAACAGGGAGCCGGAGAAGAGGTCTCACTCGTACCCTGATCCTGGTCTGTTTTGTCAGAGGGGAACAGCAGGAAGCCGGAGAAGAGGTCTCACTCGTACCCTGATCCTGGGTCTGTTCTGTCAGAGGGGGAACAGCAGGAAGCCGGAGAAGATGTCTCACTCGTACCCTGATCCTGGGTCTGTTCTGTCAGAGGGGGAACAGCAGGAGCCGGAGAAGATGTCTCACTCGTACCCTGATCCTGGTCTGTTCTGTCAGAGGGGGAACAGCAGGGAGCCGGAGAAGATGTCTCACTCGTACCCTGATCCTGGTTCTGTTCTGTCAGGGGGAACAGCAGGGAGCCGGAGAAGATGTCTCACTCGTACCCTGATCCTGGGTCTGTTCTGTCAGAGGGGAACAGCAGGGAGCCGGAGAAGATGTCTCACTCGTACCCTGATCCTGGGTCTGTTTTGTCAGAGGGGGAACAGCAGGGAGCCGGAGAAGAGGTCTCACTCGTACCCTGATCCTGGGTCTGTTTTGTCAGAGGGGGAACAGCAGGAAGCCGGAGAAGATGTCTCACTCGTACCCTGATCCTGGGTCTGTTCTGTCAGAGGGGGAACAGCAGGAAGCCGGAGAAGATGCTGAAGTTTCGGGAGTCGTCGTAGAGTCGGTAGCTCGCCGGCAGTCTGAGGCGAACGATGTCTCCTTCGTCCAGCTGCAGAGCGACGCCATTGGACGTTGAAGCGTAGCCACCGTGGTCGTTCAGCTCCAGGTTGAAGATGATTGGCCGGTTGTTCTTGTACAGGTAGAGACCCATGTAACCCTTCAGGTAATCTGCAGCCGTGAAGCTGAAGAAGTAAAGTCCTCTGACCGGAGCCGTAAACACACCTGAGAGAAACAGAGCAGTTTGACGTTAACACACAAGGAGGAGAGAGGCTTTAGATGTTCCGTATTCCTTTAAGCTTTATTGTACATGTTATATCAGGATCAGGGTCTGAAGCAGGGGCGTCGCCTGGACCTGAAAACATTCGGGGCTTAGCCCACAGTGGCGGCGGCACTACAGTGGCATTTTTCACTGCAACACTCCCCACACGCACACACACAGTACACCCGCGACTGTTACAATGAAGGCTCGATAATCAGCTCACGGCATATAGGCAGGGGTAAAGTGGTATTTTGAGTGGGGGGCTCACCTCCTCTAGGGGGGTCCGGGGGGATGCTCCCCCGGGAAGATTTTTTTTTAAATATTGAAGTTATATGCATCAATCTGGTGCACTTTGAGAGCAAAATGAAGAGATCTATGGATACCTCTCTCAACACCCATATGAAGCAGAACTGTAAACAGATGTACTTTTTCTTTATGGATATTTTACTAATCACTCCCCTTTTAAACTCTATTCTTGTTTTACTGCCATATAGTATTTCATAACTGTTTTTCCTTTATTCTCTTTTTTTTTAATAACTCTAATGATCATATGAAGGTGTGCCGCGGAAATAATCTTTTGAATAATTTGTGACCAAACCGTTTGAGACCCACTGAGATAACTTAGACTAAAGTTAACTATCTAAACACTCAGAGAGTCCTTTAGCTCACCTGAGTCTCTCAGTCTGAGAGGAGAGGACTCTCCTCCAGCTTCTTGTGGAACAAACAGCTCCTTATGTCCGTTAGTGCAGCTAGCTAACCAGATGCTAACAACACGGTCCATGCTGGCACCGGTCCCTCCCTCCCCCCTCCCCCTCTAAGGCCCAATCCCAAACCACCCTCGACCCTACCCCTCCGTGGCGGAGTGAACTCCGTCTGTAGCCACACTCGCAGCTGAACGAGGCTCCCTCCTGTCAGATGGAGGGAGTAAATACAGCGGCAAGCTTTGGACAAACTCCCCTCTCTCCGGCAGAAACAGGAAATGCCGTAACTGTATGTAACAACGGTTTCAAATCAGCATCTCTTAGACAAAAAATGTAAATTAATAACTCAAATAAAACTCCAAAACATCTTTCATTGTGTTACTTTTTTGTAAAGCTCTTTTAGTTTTAAACCTGATGTTTATAAGCTTCTTAGTTTTTGCAACAGTCTGTAAATATACACAACTTTATAATAAAATGCACACATTTACCTTTTTCTAGACTAAACACAGGTATGATCCTAAGTTAAAAAAATATGAGGTTATCATGAGGTTGTTAACATCGCAATTTATCAGTGGATGTTTGCTGGAACTACTTGTAAACAGCGTGTTTCCTGACGGACACACACAGCGTGACTCCGGTCAGGTAGAGACCGGTCTCAAGTCAGCACCGATGCAGACTCGCTGTTTGAGGGCTTGATAGCCCACTCCCCCTCCACACCTCTCCACACTCGTTGGTTTGGAACAGCACTTAATGTGGCGGACCCTCCGCGCGAACGCGCAAACGGAGGGGTAGTGTGTAGGGGTAGGGTGTAGGGCGTGGTTTGGGATTGGGCCCTAAATGCGCTATTGCCACACACACACAGAGCCGAGCTTGAATGACACAAGCACACGTTTATTTCCAAGCAACTCTCTGATTGGTCTGGTGTCATGCCTCTGTTGCATTCACTGAACACGGGAAATACAGTGCTGCCGTCCTCTCTTGTGTCATGATGAGGTTCACGTAAAGCACGGTTAATGTATTATATTATTGAGGGAGAATTGTCCGGGGCTACAGAAAAAACATTCGGGGCTAAAGCCCCGGATGCCCAGGCCAGGCGACGCCACTGGTCTGAAGACTTTTCTTTTTGTACCTTTGTTATTCATTTTTATTATCTCTGCTTTTAAAGGTGGGGTAGGTAAGTTTGAGAAACCGGCTGGAGATACACTTGTTGTTATATTCCATGGAATGCTCTTAACATCCGATAGCAATGAATATCTGAAGTGCTTTGCAATAAATCCATAAATAAATATCATCAGTGGAAGCTGTAGTACTGTAAAAAGCACGACCAATCATCTGAGCCGGCCCGGCTAAAATAACTGGATGGCCTACCTGCCTGTCAGCTTCCATCTGTGCACAAACTTATCTCGTGCCCTCATTGGTCATGTGCGCGTTCGTGTGTTGGAGGAGGGGCTCTGTGAGGAAGTGGCAGATTTTTTTCCGCTGTGTATTTTCACATTCTAGCGATCTCAAGCTGGTTTCTCAAACTTACCTACCCCACCTTTAAATGAGTGTTTTTAAATGCCATTTTATAATATGTGTCTTAATGCTCTTAATGTCTTTCATTTCTGTAAAGCACTTTGAATTGCCTTGTGTTGAAAGATGCTATATAAATAAACTTGCCTTTAACCCTTGTGCCCTCCTCCCATTTTCAACCTTTCGACCCCTTCGTGGCAAAAATGTACACGCTCATAAAAACTGCTATTAAATCATCATACATCAATACTTTATTAAACTTTTTTTAAGACTTCTTGCAAAAATCCATGCCAAAAGCTGTAACACAGCTGAAATGAAAACCACATTTTAAAAAAAAGTCAGGAAAAATGTACAAAAATGTCCGAGGAGGGCACAAGGGTTAAGGACTTCATTTTTTTTTATTTAACCAGATAAAAACATTGAGATCAAATCTCATGTTCAAAGCTGACCTGGCCAAGAAGGCAGCAACGTTACACAGAACACAAACATATAAAATACAGAGAACATAACTAAGAAACCAAAAGAGGAAAGCAGTCCCTACATTGAGCACATCAGGACAGTAAGAAAAGTACTGTTACTGCAAGAGCAGCTGGTGGTGAGGACTTCAGACAACTTCAATTTAAAGCATGCTATAGAGACAAGTGTCCTCAGTGTGAGGCGTGACTGAAGGTCATTCCAAGACCAAGGACCATCATGAGAAAGACTCCTTTCTCCAGCCTCAGTCGCACAGCAGAACCTGGACCCGTATCCAGGACCTGGACCCGTATCCAGGACCTGGACCCGTATCCAGGACCTGGACCCGTATCCGTATCTTAAACCTTTGGTGAGGCAGCTTTAGATATTTACATCATTAAAATACTTTATTGTATTTTAGTTTATTCTCTATTTATTGTATTTTAGTCGAACATTTTATTTGATGTTTTATTGTTATTTCAAGTTTTTTTCTTTTACTATAAATGTTATTACTACATTATTTTTTGTCTTATCGGTTACTTTGTCTTATATTAGGCTTGTCAGTCATCAGTGAAGCATTTCTAGTAACCTGTATGAAAGGTGCAAATAAAGTTAGAAGCTCTGAATCACAGACTGTATAGAAATGAACATTTGTTGTTCTTTACACAACGGTCAGGTCTTTAAAGCGATGTGGTTTACCTGCAGTCTGGTTGTAGGCCTGGCCGATGTTGGTGATGGTTTTCGAGAAAATCAGCGTCCTCTCCTCGTTGAAAGGTCCGACTGATCCTGAATCAGTCAAACCGGCTGAGAACGCCACCTTCAGCTCACCTGGAGGAAGAAAAATCAATAATAAAATGATTTTCATAACAACATCATCAATTATAGAAAAAACAAGGCATTTGTTTTAGAATTGGTCCAACTTTTTACATCCAAAAGTGACTTAAGGGAGGGTGTGGCTCAGTGGGTTAGTGCGCTGATCCTCGAATCAGATGATAGCAAGTTCGAGTCCCACTGCAGTCAGCATGTCGTTGTGTCCCTGAGACACTCACCCCAAAGTGCTCCTGTGGGGATTGTCCACAGTACTGAGTATGTAAGTCGCTTTGGATAAAAGCGTCTAACAAGTGACATGTAATGTAATAATGTAATGTAATAATGTAATGTAATGTAATGTAATGTAATGTAATGTAACTAATGTAATAAGGTAATGTAATGTAATGTAATGTAATAATGTAATGTAATAATGTAATGTAATGTAATAATGTATGTAATGTAATAATGTAATGTAATGTAATAATGTAATGTAATAATGTAATGTAATGTAATAATGTAATGTAATGTAATAATGTAATGTAATAATGTAATGTATGTAATAATGTAATGTAATGTAATAATGTAATGTAATAATGTAATGTAATGTAATGTAATAATGTAATGTAATAATGTAATGTAATGTAATAATGTAATGTAATGTAATAATGTAATGTAAGTAATGTAATAATGTAATGTAATGTAATGTAATAATGTAATGTAATAATGTATGTAATGTAATGTAATGTATCTTAATAATGAATAGCTTAATCTTTCTTAACTAGTTAAAACCAAAGATAAATATTTGGTTGTGAAGAAGTTGAGTCCAAACCTGAGTTGGTGTTTCTGAGCTGATGTAGACTGTCATCAGTTTCATTCAGTCTGAAGCTAAAATCTGAAAATCAGAAAACAGTTAGAGGGACAAAGAGTTAGACAAACACAGCAAACTGATAGTATACTTATTTTAGATTTGTTTTGCTTGATAACAGCAGGAGTCCTGATGTTTGTCTGGATGTCAACTACTTTCATTCAGGCGAAATATGTGATTGCCTGACCATGAATACAAATGTAACCTTCACAAAATCTGATTTATTTAGAGTTAGTTTGTTACCTGTGTTTTCTGTCTTCAGATCTTCCAGTAGTTTCTCATTGACGCTCAGTCTGACCTCCAACCCTAAAGAAAAAACGTTTTGGGTCCATTATGTTTATACAGGAGTTCCTCAGGGAAATGTGTTGGGTCCTCTGCAGTATCACTTTTATTAATCACTTAATGGTTCTCTTTCTTTTTAGCAAAAACATAATGACTTCACTGCAATGTAATAATGAATCTGTATGAATTGTATAGTTAATTTATATTTAATAAAACATTTAAATAAACTTTGCATGTTACCTGTGTTTTCTGTCTTCAGATCTTCCAGCTGTTTCTCACCGACACCCAGTCTGACCTCCAACTCTAAAGATAAACACAGTAAATATCTGATTAATTAATAACTAAGAAAACAAAACTTGTGTTAATGAAAAGTAAATATAACTCTACCTGAGGTGCCGTTGTGTCTGTCCGTCAGTCTGGACTCCATCAAGGAAAGTTGAACCGACTGAACTGAAAATACAAATTAAAATCATAAGCACATTTATTTTCTGGTTCAAACTTATTTTCTTGTTCAAACTAAATGTAATTTTATCAATAAATTAAAACAGGTTTCAAATCACAAACTAGTTTCCAGCATTCTAATATTACATTACATTTCACTTATAATACAGAAAAGCGCTTGATTATAAAGGTTTTTCAGATATTTTAGTAGAAACTCTGAATATGGAACTCCAGAAACCCAAGAGCTTTGGATATAACCAATATATAGAGGTAAAGTGGATGGTGGTGGGTATCGACGACCAGGGACGTGCACAGACATTTTGGGGGGCAGGTGCTCAAGTGAGAAAAAGGGCACTTCCCATAATCATTTATAAAAAAAATGTTTTAAAACAAAAAGTTAAATATACATTACATTACAGTACATGTTACTTGTTAGACGCTTTTATCCAAAGCGACTTACATACTCAATACTGTGGACAAACCCCACAGGAGCACTTTGGGGTGAAGTGTCTCAGGGACACAACGACATGCTGACTGCAGTGGGGTTTGAACCTGTGACCCCCTGATCCCAACACCAACGCACTAATATCTAATAATGATGAATGATGTCAGTAAATGACCTGAACTTTCAGTCTGGAGCTTCATCATCAGACTGCCAGCCTCACTTAGCCGTGTCTCTAAGACTGAACAAAAGTTAAATCTAGCTGTTTTATTCTCACTGTTAAAGTTTTGCTGTTAATAGATATAAATATTTACCTTTAGTTTCATTTCTCAGAGCAGATAGGTCAAAGCTGTGAGCTGAAACAGGTTCATAAAACTCATTATCTTATGTTGACAGCACACAAATCTTAAAAAAGATTGAACATAAGGAGATGATGTTACCTTCAGTCTCCATCACAGCTGCTGATAGTCTGTCTGAAACAGAAAACACACAAGGTCACATTATAGAATAAGAATAAATAACAAATGTATATGATATATCTGAGGTCACCTGTGTTATGTGTCCTCAGCTCTTCTACCTGCCCCTCATTGACATTCAGTCTCAGATTTACACCTGACAGCTCAACTGGAGGGACGGAAATACCTTTTAAACTTTTTATTCAAACTGATATCAACACAGACAACACATACTTAAAATATATGTAATACTATGTAACACTTGCACTCCTATTGGCTAGCTCTCCAAACACATTGTACGTGATAGGCTAAGGGGCGGGACATCTCTAAGCGGTTGACCAATCACAACAGAGCCGGCCAGCTAACCAATCAGAGCAGACTGGGCTCTGGTTTCAGACAGAGGGTGAAAAGAGTTGCAGCAGCACAGACAGCAGGAGAGGACTCTTTAAAGTAGAGACACTACATACTGATATACACCTGAACATCAGCAGGAGAGGACTCTTTAAAGTAGAGACACTACATACTGATATACACCTGAACATCAGCAGGAGAGGACTCTTTAAAGTAGAGACACTACATACTGATATACACCTGAACATCAGCAGGAGAGGACTCTTTAAAGTAGAGACACTACATACTGATATACACCTGAACATCAGCAGGAGAGGACTCTTTAAAGTAGAGACACTACATACTGATATACACCTGAACATCAGCAGGAGAGGACTCTTTAAAGTAGAGACACTACATACTGATATACACCTGAACATCAGCAGGAGAGGACTCTTTAAAGTAGAGACACTACATACTGATATACACCTGAACATCAGCAGGAGAGGACTCTTTAAAGTAGAGACACTACATACTGATATACACCTGAACATCACCTCAACAAAACTCTCTGAATGATGTGAGATGACGTATGGTGGGGATGGCAGCTCAGTGCCCCTGGTCATTATTTTTTTGCCACACACATTAAATAGTAAAATACTCTGAGCATGCGCAGTGTAGTTTTTACAGTCACCGTTCACTTCACAGCGAGAGGGAGGGGCATGATCAGGTTTTGTCCCACATGGCTCTAAACAGCTCAATAGGCACACACTGTGACTGTAGACACTAATTAGAAGAACACAGACTAAAACAGCAATGTGCAGACGAATCAGATGATTCAACATGATCTTAAAATATATTTTATATATTTCTTTATTTATTTTTGTATTTTTTGTAATCATTATTTGTAATACTTTCTGCTGACACTAGGTGGGGCTGCACCACCATCCACTTTACCTCATATATATTGGTTATATCCAAAGCTCTTGGGTTTCTGGAGTTCCATATTCAGAGTTTCTACTAAAATATCTGAAAAACCTTTATAATCAAGCGCTTTTCTGTATTCAAACTGAAGATAACCTTTTACCAAACCAATCAGAATGCTTGAAAGGAAGTTATTAGGAAGCTAATTGGATAGTACAACAAAACAAGAACGTTATTTATTCAAACTAAAACTGACATTGAAGAGTTGATGATTTACCTGCAGTGTGGTTTTCCAGCTGTCGCAGCTTCGTCTCAGTGGATCTCAGTCTCCCCTCCAGAGCTGCACAACAAAACATTTATACCTTTAATTAGTCTAAGTTTCAACTCTTCAGTAACTTAATGATCACAAGAAACATGAATGTACATATCTCTACCTGTACTCTTGTAGTGGTCGTCTATCAGTTTGTTCTTTATGTAGAAAAGTTGACCAGAGTGAACTGAAAACACATAATCAGTTCCAAAACAGTTCAAAAGAAATACATTTTATTATAATAAATCTGCATTTTTGTAGGTTAAATAATGTATATCTTAAACATCATATGAATAAACAGTGATATATAATTATAGGTTAAGATATCCAGCAGCAGTATATCAAGTAAAGGTTGCTCCACTTGTAACAGCTGTGATGAACACATTAACGGAAACAAAATAAAATAATCCAGTAATTCAATATATAAGTTTCTAAAATGGGACATTGGACAAGTTAGTACTTTCACTTTTGGTACTTTACTCTTTTCTTATCCCAATACGTCTCAGTTTATGCTGCTTTATACTTCAACTCCACTACAATTTGGAAACCAGTATTGTACTTTTTACTCCACTGCATTTATTTGACAGCTTTTAGTTACTATAGTTAGATATATATTAATAGATCATTCAAAACATAAATCATTATTAAATACACTTTGACAGATATCTCTAGGTTAGGATATCCAGCAGCAGGACATCAAGTTATTACAATGAGCTCTACATTTACTAACTGTGATAAAACACATCAATAATCATTATAGTAACTCAATGCCATTCTGAAAAGGGTCATAATAAGGAGTACTTTTTTTGGCTACTTTAAGTATATTTTGATACCAATGAGTAACAGAGTATTTTTACCCGTAGTATTTCTACTTTTACTTAGTAGAATATCTGAGTACTTCTTACACCACTGCTACCATGAGTGTGGAGCCGTGTGCTACAAAAGCCTGAATTTAAAACAGATATTTTACAGCTGAAGACTGTTTTCAAATGTAGAGCAGGTTGTGAGCGAGGCTCAGTTTGTAAATGAGGGAACAGTTCAGAGTGTCTGCTCTTCCTGGAGTGAGTCAGAGGGTGTTTCTCAATCGCGAGTACGCTTGCTTGGTAGCACATGTCTGCCGAGCATCTTGCTTCAGAAGTGAGGCAAGAATACTTCCTGGCAGCCTTTACTCGCGATTGAGAAACACCAGAGTTTGATAAGCCCTCCCTCTCCTTCCTGCTCTCAGACACAGCCAGCTCCACTCTGTGTTTCCTGGCTCCTCCCCTTCAGATCCACACTGAGGAGGAGGGGTGTAACCAACATGTGGGTAAAGCACAAGAGCTGATAGGCCACATTCACTGCCACACACGTCCTGTTCAGATCACAGCTCACATAGTTTCAGCTCTCAGGAAGTGAAACTCAGACACTCGCTGCTACTGAGAGGTGAAATGGCGCAGAAAGGAGTTCAGCTGGACCGGGAAACTTCTCTTGTTCGATCTGTCTGGATCTACTGAAGGATCCGGTGACTACTTCCTGTGGACACAGCTACTGCATGAAGTGTATTAAAGGCTTCTGGGACGGAGAGGATGAGAAGAAGATCCACAGCTGCCCTCAGTGTAGGCAGAGCTTCACACCGAGGCCTGTCCTGCTGAAAACACCATGTTAGCAGCTTTAGTGGAGGAGCTGAAGAAGACTGGACTCCAAGCTGCTCCTGCTGATCTCTGCTATGCTGGAGCTGAAGATGTGGCCTGTGATGTCTGCACTGGGAGGAAACTGAGAGCCTGTAAGTCCTGCCTCGTGTCTTATATCTTATTGTGACCAACACCTCCAGCCTCATTATGAATACTGCCTTTAAAACACAAGCTGGTGGAGCCCTCCAAGAAGCTCCAGGAGAACATCTGCTCTCGTCACGACGAGGTGATGAAGATGTTCTGCCGCACTGATCAGCAGTGTATCTGTTATCTCTGCTCTGTGGACGAACACAAAGGCCACGACACGTGTCAGCTGCAGCAGAGAGGACTGAGAGGCAGAGAGAGCTGGAGGGGAGTCGACTAAACATCCAGCAGAGAATCCAGGACAGAGAGAAGGAGGTGAAGCTGCTTCAGCAGGAGGTGGAGGCCGTCAATGGCTCTGCTGATAAAGCAGTGGAGGACAGTGAGAAGATGTTCACTGAGCTGATCCGTCTCATGGAGAAAGAAGCTCTGATGTGAAGCAGCAGGTCAGATCCCAGCAGAAGAGAGAAGTGAGTCGAGTCAAAGAGCTTCAGGAGAAGCTGGAGCAGGAGATCTCTGAGCTGAAGAGGAGAGACGCTGAGCTGAAGCTGCTGTCTCACACAGAGGATCACAACCAGTTTCTGCACAGCTACCCCTCACTGTCAGCCCTCAGTGAACCTACACACTCATCCAGCATCAACATCCGTCCTCTGAGCTACTTTGAGGACGTGACGGCGGCCCTGTCAGCAGTCAGAGACAAACTACAGGACGTCCTGAGAGAGGAATGGACAAACGTCTCACCGACTGAAGTGGAGTTTTACTGTCAGCAGCAGAGCCCACCACCAGAGCTGGGTTCTTACAATATTCACAGGAATCACTCTGGATCCAAACACAGCACACACACTCTGTATTATCTGAGGGGAGCAGAAAAGCAACATCATGGACAAGATCAGTCTTATTCTAGTCACCCAGACAGATTCACTTATATCAGGTCCTGAGTAGAGAGAGTCTGACTGGACGTTGTTACTGGGAGGTGGAGTGGAGAGGGGAGAGTTTGTAGCAGTCGCATACAAGAATATCAGCAGAGCAGGGGGGGGATGAATGTGCATTTGGATCAATGACAAATCTTGGTCCTTAGAGTGTAACCAAAGCAGTTATTCATTTCGTTACAACCGTATCAGCACTCCCGTCTCAGGTCCTCTGTCCTCCAGAGTAGGAGTGTACCTGGATCACAGAGCAGGTGTTCTGTCCTTCTACAGCATCATCTCTGAAACCATGACTCTCCTCCACAGAGAGCAGACCACATTCACTCAGCCGCTACATGCTGGGGTTCGCTTTATGATGGAGCCACAGCTGAGTTGTGTAACCTGAAATAGCCTGAAGTCATTTGAGGAACTCTTCTACTTCTTAAAGTCACCGTGTGTCCATCAGAGCTGATTGCTCATGTCTTCACTGCACAGAGATCAGCTGTCAATCAAACATGATGGGATGTGCTTGAACATCTTCTCATGAGTTGTTGTAGATGTTGGAGTTCCTTTAGGCGGCGCTCCTTCCTGTCTCTGTGTAGCCACGGAGGCTTCTCTGTTAACCTCAACTCATATCTCTCTGCATGGAAATGTAAACTTTGCTCTAAATAGTTGTTGAATATCGATATTGATGTATTTGTATGTTGTTGTTTCTAAAGCATGAGAGAGAGAAAGCACCAGAGCTTCTTTCATTGGAGATATTTTATTCTAAAGGTCTTTTATTTTTGACTTAGTCTCAAAGTGTTGAATGCATTAATGAAAGATACAAAATAAATAAAACTAATATAAAGAAAAGTCATAAAAATAAAAGCTAACAGGTTGAGTTTGTAATAAATTGTGTTTCTATTTTCACGATGTGAGATGAGCGCCACATTTACATGTCTGTACAAAATTAAATGTTTGGGGTTTTTCTTGTTAATAAAAGAGCTAAGAGGAACAAAAGTCTCAGTCTTTTGTTTTTTGAATTATAAAAATATCTCTAAATGATTGTTCTGAAACAAGATATATTTAAGTATTGTATTTATCTGTAGGGTTAAGAAAATGTCAATGAATACAGATTTTCTCAGTTTTGTTCAGAAAAACGTGAACATCTTTTAGCTCAGTGATTCTCAAATGGGGGTACGCGGACCCCCAGGGGTACGTTGGGGTACTGCAGGGGGTACGCGGACCCCCAGGGGTACGTTGGGGTACTGCAGGGGGTACGTGAGATAAAAAAACATGCATCATTACAAACATATTCATAGTAATATATAATATTCATCTGCACCAAAACATTGTAATACTTTGTAAGAATGTCATAGTTAATATATTTATATCATAGTATTTATTTTTATAAACCTACAGTTTTAACTTCAGAGTGTTACCTGTGATTTCTATCTTCCGATCTTCCAGCTGTTTCTCACTGACACCCAGCCTGAGCCCCAACTCTGAAGACAAACATAGTAAATATCTGATTTATTAATAACTCATTATCATTTGTGTTAATTAATGTAATCATTTTATTATAGCTCTACCTGTAGTGTTGGTGTAGATGTCTGTCAATCTGGAACCAATTAAGGAACGTTGAACAGACTGAACTGAAAACACACAAAACGAATCAGAAACAATGTGTTATGGCGTAAGAGCCCACAACAGAAACACAAACATGTGTACCCAGTGGCGGCGCCAGGGTATGGCTGGGGTAGGCTACAGCCATACCAAGAGATGGCTTAGCCCCACCGTAGCCCCACCATGAAAAATGATGTTAAAGTAAGCAAAATAAAGTCCGCCAACTCGCGCGGAGTAAATTGCTGACAGCAGTTAGTGAGATTGATTTCAGTATCCACTTGTCTGGAAATACCAAAGACTAGAAACAGTTTTGAAAACTTTTGTCACGTAGTGATCGTCTTCTCAATAGAACATCTTTGATAATGTCTTCTGGCCAATCAGAATCACGATAACGGCGTGGTGTTGTAGCAGGAAGTCCCGACGGAGAATACATCTCTATACATCGATACAACATTACGTTGATAGAAATCAACACGTAATGAAATAAGACCCCACGGTTTGATGATTGATAGGTGTGTGGGCTGTCTTTCATTTGGACACACAGAACAATGGGGGCTATCCACCCTTATCCACAATGTAATTCACAGCCTCTTCCCTCTTCTCTCTGTGAGGAGCAGCAGGTTCAGCTTTCAGAACAAAGTCACACAAAACTAAAATGGTAATCATTTTTTTAAATGTGTAGTAATAGATTTATTTATTTTTCTTCTCAGAGAGTACCAGAATGTGTATTTGATGTTAGTATTTAAAAAATCTCCTGTGGGAGAATCCCCCCAGACCCCCCTGCAGGGGTTGGGTCTTCAGCATGTCAACTCTTTCACTGTGGGGAAATTGCAGGATTGGCTCCAGGTCGCCCTTTTTATTTACTTCAAGACAAATGTGCCTTTTTATTTCATACAGTTCAATTTGGATTGAGACAGGGAAATAATCTAAACCTCACGCGTGGCGTTTCACTGTCAAGGGGGGATAGCGTGTATGTAATTACATTGCAAATACTGACTTGAGCCCCACCACTGTATGGGTTAGCCCTACCAGAGATTACCCAACACAAATACTCTGGAGCCGCAACTGTGTGTACCCCTCAAAACATAAAGAAGTGGGTTAAATCATTTGTACATATAAAAAGCTGATGCATAATTCAGTCAGTTAAAAAGTCAAATAAAGGAGTTCCTCAGGGAACCTTAGTCGATCCTCTACAGCAGCGGTTCCCAACCTTTTTCAACTCAGCGCCCACTTAAGAATCAAAAAATGTTTCCGACCCACATTCAACCATAAACAATACGGAGGCTAAATAAAGTTCTGATTGGTCAATCCAGAACATGTGACACGTTGTAAATCCAGTAGAACAGACCGCTGTCAAGGACTGTAATGACCGTTGCTAAGGACTGTAATGACCGTTGCTAAGGACTGTAATGACCGCTGTCAAGGACTGTAATGACCGTTGCTAAGGACTGTAATGACCGTTGCTAAGGACTGTAATGACCGTTGCTAAGGAGGATCAAGAAGGGTTCAAATAAAAAATCTTAATAATGAAAATGTTTCCACACAAATCATAATGTTTTGCAAATTATTTGGCGGCAAATATTGAATTTACATTTACACCCTTTAATATTTATTTGGGCTTTTAGATGAAGACCGCACACAGTTAATAAATACAACAATTCTTCTGGCTAAAATACATATTTTAAAAGTCAATCAAGGAGTAATCTTAATTTAAGGTGTTTGAAGAGTAGATAAAAAATACAATTACTTTTGGAAAAAATTATTGCCACAGAAAATCAAGGGGTGGCTTTTTAAAAAAAAAAATTAAAAGATTACAAATTAAAATTATTTGGCGGCCCCCTTGCAATGCCTTCGCGGACCACTACATTACATACATACATACATGTCACTTGTTAGACGCTTTTATCCAAAGCGACTTACATACTCAATACTGTGGACAATCCCCACAGGAGCACTTTGGGCTGAAGTGTCTCAGGGACACAACGACATGCTGACTGCAGTGGGGTTTGAACCTGTGACCCCCTGATCCCAACACCAAGCCTCTATCCACTGCGCCACACGCCTCCCTAGGGGGCCGCGGCCCACAGGTTGGGAACCACTGTTCTACAGTTTCAATGTAAACAAATGTAGAGAGTGTTTTCTGTCTTCAGATCTTCCAGCTGTTTCTCACTGACGTCCAGTCGGACCTCCAGAGCTGAAGAGTCAAATCATTCATGTTTATTCAATGATTTAATAAATAATTACTCAAAAAGTTGATATGAAAGAGTTGATGATGTTACCTGCAGTTTGCTGCTCCAGCTGTGTTTCAGTGGATCTCAGTTTGACCTCCAAAGCTGCAAAATAAAATGATATTTTATAAATGACATTCGTGCATGATTAGCTGATAAGTATTACTTAAAATAAGCAAGTCAATATAACTCTACCTGTGGTGTTGTTGTGACTCTCCGTCAGACTGGAATTTATCAAGGAAAGTTGAACCGACTGAACTAAAAACACAATATCAGAACAAAGAAATGTCAACATGTTTTACACATAGAGTAATACATTGAAATACATCTACAGATAGTTTTAAACCTTCAGTTTGACCTTTGTTTTGTGTTTTCATATGGTCCAGCTGTTCCTCACTGGCACTCAGTCTGACCTCCAGCTCTAAAGAGAAGCACAGTAAATATCCTAATCATTAATATAATAAATAACTCTTGTATTAATGAAAATAACAATGTCTGATGGATATATCGCATGTACTAAAAACATCCTTTGTTCATGCACTTTTATGTAAAAAGAAACACATTTTAAATATAGGATATATTTTATAACACATTGTCTATTTGCGACTGAAGATTTCTCCTAAATATACAAAAACTTAAATATCGCCTCATTTATATATTTAAACATAACATATTAGAAAACCTGCTGTGCAAACAATTTTTTATAGAAGTAATTAAAGGGGGAAGTTTAATCTTGAAATTAATTAGTAATTGTTTTCACTTGCCGCTTCCCATTAATATATAATAAAATAGAATTATACATTCATATAAAACTTCAGTATGTTACCTGTCTTCAGACCTTCCAGTTGTTTCACACCGGCACCCAGTTTGACCTCCAACTCTGAAGAGAAAACAGTAATATCTGTTAGTTTATATCATTTATGAATCCTTGAGGGAAATATTGAAGTAAATCCAACTCAACCTGTAGTGTTGTTGTTGATGTCGGTCAGCCTGGACTCCATCAAGGAACATCGAAAAGACTGAACTGAAAACACAAAACGTCAAAAGGTTCCATAACATCAGCAGGAGAGGACTCTTTAAAGTAGAGACACTACATACTGATATACACCTGAACATCAGCAGGAGAGGACTCTTTAAAGTAGAGACACTACATACTGATATACACCTGAACATCAGCAAGAGAGGACTCTTTAAAGTAGAGACACTACATACTGATATACACCTGAACATCAGCAGGAGAGGACTCTTTAAAGTAGAGACACTACATACTGATATACACCTGAACATCAGCAAGAGAGGACTCTTTAAAGTAGAGACACTACATACTGATATACACCTGAACATCAGCAGGAGAGGACTCTTTAAAGTAGAGACACTACATACTGATATACACCTGAACATCAGCAAGAGAGGACTCTTTAAAGTAGAGACACTACATACTGATATACACCTGAACATCAGCAGGAGAGGACTCTTTAAAGTAGAGACACTACATACTGATATACACCTGAACATCAGCAAGAGAGGACTCTTTAAAGTAGAGACACTACATACTGATATACACCTGAACATCAGCAGGAGAGGACTCTTTAAAGTAGAGACACTACATACTGATATACACCTGAACATCAGCAAGAGAGGACTCTTTAAAGTAGAGACACTACATACTGATATACACCTGAACATCAGCAGGAGAGGACTCTTTAAAGTAGAGACACTACATACTGATATACACCTGAACATCAGCAGGAGAGGACTCTTTAAAGTAGAGACACTACATACTGATATACACCTGAACATCAGCAGGAGAGGACTCTTTAAAGTAGAGACACTACATACTGATATACACCTGAACATCAGCAGAGAGGACTCTTTAAAGTAGAGACACTACATACTGATATACACCTGAACATCAGCAGGAGAGGACTCTTTAAAGTAGAGACACTACATACTGATATACACCTGAACATCAGCAGGAGAGGACTCTTTAAAGTAGAGACACTACATACTGATATACACCTGAACATCAGCAGAGAGGACTCTTTAAAGTAGAGACACTACATACTGATATACACCTGAACATCAGCAGGAGAGGACTCTTTAAAGTAGAGACACTACATACTGATATACACCTGAACATCAGCAGGAGAGGACTCTTTAAAGTAGAGACACTACATACTGATATACACCTGAACATCAGCAGGAGAGGACTCTTTAAAGTAGAGACACTACATACTGATATACACCTGAACATCAGCAGGAGAGGACTCTTTAAAGTAGAGACACTACATACTGATATACACCTGAACATCAGCAAGAGAGGACTCTTTAAAGTAGAGACACTACATACTGATATACACCTGAACATCAGCAGGAGAGGACTCTTTAAAGTAGAGACACTACATACTGATATACACCTGAACATCAGCAAGAGAGGACTCTTTAAAGTAGAGACACTACATACTGATATACACCTGAACATCAGCAGGAGAGGACTCTTTAAAGTAGAGACACTACATACTGATATACACCTGAACATCAGCAGGAGAGGACTCTTTAAAGTAGAGACACTACATACTGATATACACCTGAACATCAGCAGGAGAGGACTCTTTAAAGTAGAGACACTACATACTGATATACACCTGAACATCAGCAGGAGAGGACTCTTTAAAGTAGAGACACTACATACTGATATACACCTGAACATCAGCAGGAGAGGACTCTTTAAAGTAGAGACACTACATACTGATATACACCTGAACATCAGCAGGAGAGGACTCTTTAAAGTAAGACACTACATACTGATATACACCTGAACATCAGCAGGAGAGGACTCTTTAAAGTAGAGACACTACATACTGATATACACCTGAACATCAGCAGGAGAGGACTCTTTAAAGTAGAGACACTACATACTGATATACACCTGAACATCAGCAGGAGAGGACTCTTTAAAGTAGAGACACTACATACTGATATACACCTGAACATCAGCAGGAGAGGACTCTTTAAAGTAGAGACACTACATACTGATATACACCTGAACATCAGCAGGAGAGGACTCTTTAAAGTAGAGACACTACATACTGATATACACCTGAACATCAGCAGGAGAGGACTCTTTAAAGTAGAGACACTACATACTGATATACACCTGAACATCAGCAGGAGAGGACTCTTTAAAGTAGAGACACTACATACTGATATACACCTGAACATCAGCAGGAGAGGACTCTTTAAAGTAGAGACACTACATACTGATATACACCTGAACATCAGCAGGAGAGGACTCTTTAAAGTAGAGACACTACATACTGATATACACCTGAACATCAGCAGGAGAGGACTCTTTAAAGTAGAGACACTACATACTGATATACACCTGAACATCAGCAGGAGAGGACTCTTTAAAGTAGAGACACTACATACTGATATACACCTGAACATCAGCAGGAGAGGACTCTTTAAAGTAGAGACACTACATACTGATATACACCTGAACATCAGCAGGAGAGGACTCTTTAAAGTAGAGACACTACATACTGATATACACCTGAACATCAGCAGGAGAGGACTCTTTAAAGTAGAGACACTACATACTGATATACACCTGAACATCAGCAGGAGAGGACTCTTTAAAGTAGAGACACTACATACTGATATACACCTGAACATCAGCAGGAGAGGACTCTTTAAAGTAGAGACACTACATACTGATATACACCTGAACATCAGCAGGAGAGGACTCTTTAAAGTAGAGACACTACATACTGATATACACCTGAACATCAGCAGGAGAGGACTCTTTAAAGTAGAGACACTACATACTGATATACACCTGAACATCAGCAGGAGAGGACTCTTTAAAGTAGAGACACTACATACTGATATACACCTGAACATCAGCAGGAGAGGACTCTTTAAAGTAGAGACACTACATACTGATATACACCTGAACATCAGCAGGAGAGGACTCTTTAAAGTAGAGACACTACATACTGATATACACCTGAACATCAGCAGGAGAGGACTCTTTAAAGTAGAGACACTACATACTGATATACACCTGAACATCAGCAGGAGAGGACTCTTTAAAGTAGAGACACTACATACTGATATACACCTGAACATCAGCAGGAGAGGACTCTTTAAAGTAGAGACACTACATACTGATATACACCTGAACATCAGCAGGAGAGGACTCTTTAAAGTAGAGACACTACATACTGATATACACCTGAACATCAGCAGGAGAGGACTCTTTAAAGTAGAGACACTACATACTGATATACACCTGAACATCAGCAGGAGAGGACTCTTTAAAGTAGAGACACTACATACTGATATACACCTGAACATCAGCAGGAGAGGACTCTTTAAAGTAGAGACACTACATACTGATATACACCTGAATATCAGCAGGAGAGGACTCTTTAAAGTAGAGACACTACATACTGATATACACCTGAACATCAGCAGGAGAGGACTCTTTAAAGTAGAGACACTACATACTGATATACACCTGAACATCAGCAGGAGAGGACTCTTTAAAGTAGAGACACTACATACTGGTATACACCTGAACATCAGCAGGAGAGGACTCTTTAAAAACATCAGGATGATAAAAGAGTTTCTTAGGGAAACTTTCTTGATCCTGCTAAGTTTCAGTTTGAGATAAATGACATGAGTTGAGACAAAATAAATAACATGTTACCTGTGTTTTCTGTCTTCAGATCCTCCAGCTGTTTCTCACTGACACCCAGTCTGACCTCACGAGCTGAACATGAAAACCATTCATGTTTAATTTAAAGGTTTTATATTTGTATTGTTAAAAGTGTTGTGAAGAGCTTACCTTCACTGTGTTTCTCCAGCTGCTCCAGTTGTGTCTCAGTAATCGTAAGTCTGACCGTCAGAGCTGATCAACAATCAGATGTTATTCAATTATATTTTTACTGAGTCTGGATTTAAATTGTAAATAATAAAGTGAATACAACTATAACTCTACCTGTAGTGTTGGTTTGACTTTCTGTCAGTCTCGACTCCATCAGGGAAAGTTGAACAGACTGAACTGAAAACACAAAATCAAACCAACAACAAATCTTGTTAAATTATTTCAATAATCTGTATTTAACGAACGATCAGAGTTCATCCATCCTATACATTGGTTGGATCCTAAATGTCAGTGTGAAGATTTCTGTTGAGGTTTTTACCTGTGTTTTCTGTGTTCAGATCATCCAGCTGTTTCTCAGTGACTCCCAGTCTAACCTCCAGAGCTGAACAGCAAACCATTCAAGTTTAATTTAATGGTTTGATTAGTGATTATTTAACGTTTTTATTGAAGGGTTAATGATATTACCTGCAGTTTGCTGCTCCAGTTGTGTCTCAGTGGATCTCATCCTCACATCCAGAGCTGATCAACAATCAGATGTTATTCATTTATATATTTACTGAGTCTGGAGGTAAACTCTTCAGTAAAGTCAAGATAAGTGTTATTACAAACGGTAATGTAAATCTAACTCTACCTTTTTCACCTTCTGTTAGTCTCGACTCCATCAAGGAAAGTTGAACGGATTGACCTGAAAACACAAAATCATAAGAAACAAATATCTATCTATCTAATTATATGTTGTAATTTGTATTGCTCAATACAAGAGGTTTATACATATGTTCAGAGGTTCAGCAAATACTGTGAAGAACCCCAATATGTTTTCACAAAACCATAACGTTTCATTCTTGCTGATTAAGGAGTTCCTCAGGGAACGGTGTTGGGTCCTCTACAGTTTCAGTCTGAAGATATATATTAAACGTTTTTACCTGTGTTTTCAGTCTTCAGATCCTCCAGCTGTGTCTCACCGACACCGAGTCTGACCTGCAAAGCTGAACGCCAAACAATTCATGTTATTTTAACGATGTCATTTGATGGTGGATTATTTAATATCACAGAGTTTATTATTTTACCTGCAGTTTGCTGCTCCAATTGTGTCTCAGTGGATCCCAGTCTGACCTCCAAAGCTGATTAACAATCAGATGTTATTCATTTATATATTTACTGAGTCTGGATTTAAACTGTTCGGTAAAGTCTAGATTAGAATGATACATTTACTGTATATGAACATTTTAATATAGATGTAACTCTACCTGTAGTGTTTTTTAGACTCTCTGTCATTCTGGACTCCATCAAGGAGAGTTGAACAGATTGAACTAAAAACACAACATCAAGGCAAACAAATATAATCTTGTTAAATTATTACAATAATCAGTATCGTAATAAGTTGAATAATTAAACACTATTTAAAAAAGGACCGTCAGGGTTCATTCATGCCTATAAGGCGTTCCTCAGGGAACAGAGTTGGATCCTCTACAGTTTCAGTCTGATGATATACTTAAAGATTTATACCTGTGTTTTCTGTCTTCAGATCATCCATCTCTTTCTCATTGGCACCAAATCTGACATCTATAACTGAACAACAAACCATTCATGTTTAATTGAATAGTTTAATTAATTATTAATCAATAGTAATATTGAAGACTTAACTACTGAATGTTACCTTCATTGTGATTCTCCAGCATCTCCAGTTGTGTCTCAGTGGCTCTCACTCTGACATTTAGAGCTGATTAACAATCACATGTTATTTATTCATATATTTAAATGTTTGGATGTATAATCTTCAGTAAAGACAAGATCATATAGATAAGTGTAAATACAAATGTGAATATAAATATAACTGTACCTGTAGCGTTGTTTTGAGTTTCCGTCAGTCTCGACTCCATCAAGGCAAGGAAAGTTTGACGGATTTAACTAGAAACAGAAAATCACAACAAACAAATATATATATTTTGAATGTTCCACTACTATGTATTATGATTAATAATGTCATGTTCATTAGTAATAATGGAATACTATTTAATAGCTGACTAAGAGAGGTAAATATATCAGTTCAGAGGTTAGCAAGTTTTGTAAAGAACCCTTATATATTTGAGATTTCCAAAAGGACAATCAGGGTTCATTCTAGTTTCTAAAGGAGTTCCTCAGGGAACCATTTTGGATCCTCTACAGTTTCAGCCTGAAGATATATTGAAAGGTTTGTACCTGTGTTTTCTGTCTTCAGATCTACCAGCTGTTTCTCATTGACACTCAGTCTGACCTCCAGAGCTAACAGAAAACAATTCATGTTTAATTTAATGCTTTAATATATGATTATTTAAAGGTAACATTTATTATTTTACCCGCAGTTTGCTGCTCCAGCTGTGTCTCTGTGGATCCCAGTCTGACCTCCAGAGCTGATCAACAATCAGATGTTATTCATTATGTATGAGTCTGTTTTATAATCTTCAGTCGAATCCAGATCAGAAACATAATTGTAAATACAATTGTTATTATAAATCTAACTCTACCTGTAGTGTTGTTTTGAGTTTCTGTCAGGCTGGACTCCATCAAGGAAAGTTGAACAGATTGAACTAAAAGACACAACATCAGAACAAACAAATATCATCTTTAAACATTTTACAATAATATAGTTTCACTCTGAATATGTTTATTTAGAGGTTTCTACCTGTGTTTTCTGTCTTCAGATCTTCCAGCTGTTTCTCACTGGCACTCAGTCTGACCTCTAACGCTAAAGAAAAAACAGTAAATATCAGATTAATTCCTAACTAATTACCACTTGTGTTAATGCACATTATAAAGTAAATATATGTCTACCTGTAGTGTTGTTGTCAACTAGTCTCACGCCCATCAAGGAAAGTTGAACAGACTGAACTAAAAACACAAAATAAATTGGACAAAAACAACAATACTCGTTAAGTTCAATGGAAATGCCATAGTTACACAAGACAACACATAACCAAAGCATAAAAGAATATGTTCATTAATATATTAAGATTTGTACCTGTGTTTTCTGCTTTCAGATCTTCCAGCTGTTTCTCACTCTTACTCAGTCTTACCTCCAACTCTAAAAAACATCATAAATATCTGATTTAATTATAACAAACACAGACTTCTGTTGTGAAAATATTAAAGTAAATATATATGTTACCTGTAGTGTCATGCTGTCTATAAGTTTGGACTCCATCAAGGAAAGTTGAATAGAACGGACTAAAAACACAAAATAAATCAGACATAAAATACATTATTTTGTATTTGTTTTATTGCAATTGTTTGGAAATATTGTAGATACACATGTAACACGCCACTGCTGCAGCACTAAGGTGTACTTTAAGAATTAAATGTGTGTTTATTCATTTGTTGTTTGTTAAAAATAGGTGAAGCACATATTTCATACCAAAAAAATCAAAAAGGATGATTAAGGAGTTCCTCAGGGAACCTTACTAGATCCTCTGGGGTTTCGGTTTGAGGTAGCACTACATGCACAGTTTGAGCTCAAATAAAGTACTTCCAGTTTGAGGCACTTTATTCAGATAACATATATTGATTTATAGTTAGTTGAAACATTTAGAGTGTTACCTGTGTTTTCCGTCTTCAGATCTTCCAGCTGTTTCTCACCGGCACTCAGTCTGACCTCTAACGCTAAAGAGAAAACAGTACATTTCAGATTAATTAATAAATAATGACCACATGTGTTGATGAACATAATAGAGTAGATATATGTGTACCTGTAGTGTTGCAGTCTTTCAGTTTGGACTCCATCATGGAAAGTTGAACAGATTGAACTAAAAACACATATTAGATTGGACAAAAACAACACTACTCGTTAAGTTCTATGGAAAAGCCGTAGTAAGTAAACAAAGCATAACATAATATTTACCTCAAAATATAAAGGTTTTTACCTGTGTTTTCTGTCTTCAGATCTTCCAGTTGTTTCTCACTGACACCCAGTCTCACCTCCAACTCTGAAAGAAGTGAGTCAGCAAGTTCTGTAACATCTTACTACCAAAAAACCACAACTCAACTCAATACTTCTGAACTAATTAATTGACAAACTGATTAACTGATTGTTGATTGACGAACAGATGGATGATATACCTGCGTTCATGTTGTCCAGCTGACTCTCAGTCATATTGAGTTTTCTCTGCAGATTCATCACTTCCAAGGTTTGATCTGAAACATAAACATGAACTAAACTGAACTGCAGTAAAACTATGTTTGGGTTTAGCTGTGTACTTTAGTGTGTATTTCATTCATCATTTCGTAAATGATCAGTTACCTGTCCTATCAGTCTGCTGCTGCTTTACTTGACTCTCAGCAGAGTTCAGTCTGACCTGCAGCTGTTTAACGTTATCAGCCTGAACTGAAAACAAGAGAGGAAACACAGGAAGTGGCATCACCTATCAAAACCTGCTGCATCTCTTTTTGAAAGAGCCTGCTTACATTTCATCAAATGGCATATGAGAATGTATTGCAAGCATTCTTGTTTGGGTAAAAATACTCCATTTACAAGTAAAATCCTGCACTTAAAGTACATTTTGCTGACAATTCTCATGTACTTTCCAGTGCCAAAAGAAACATTTAGCTGAAAAGACTTACATACGTTCTGTGCCGTAGTGTTTCTCACCTGTGTTTTGTGTCTTGAGTTTCCAGGTGTCTCTCTACAGACTGCAGTCCACTGGTATGATCTGAAACAATATTCAAAAGAATATTAATGGCATTTGCTGACTGATAGGGTAAATTAAAGATTGTATGTGACCAGGGGTTAAGTTGGGATTTGATATGTGGGGGGGCTCTGTATGGAGGTGCGAGAGGGGGGTTAGGGTCTGAGCCCCGGACAGCCCCGGCCCAATTTAACCCCTGTATGTGACCCACCTGCAGAGTTTCTCTTCAGCTCATCCAGGTGAAGGCGGCTGGAGTTTAGTCTGCTGCTGATCTCTGACACTTGATCTGAAATAAATTAACAATCACGATCATATAACACTAAAGTAACTCAGAGACAAGTGGTCTGACGGTAACACAGACTTTCCTCTTGATTAGGTGATTTTCAATACTAAGAATGGTTAAGAATAAATAAACAAACTATTGATTGTGTGAATATATAAATAATTTAGTAGGTGAGTAAATTAGATCAGATGAAAGATTAATTGATAAATATTTGGCGTAGGTATACATTATGAAACATGTAATAAATGGGGGATGTTTGGTGATAAAGACCTCGTATGAAGCTGATCTCGCTTCTCTCTGCAGATGAATTCAGTTTTTTCTCCAGTGAGTTCAGTCGGCCCTGCAGAGCTGCAACACACGGAAATCACAAAAACACATTTTTATTTCCAAATGATTTGCTTTAAGTCTTATGTTGTCTTACATAATTGTGCATTACGTTTACGTTATTGACATATTTTGTTTGTGATTTGTATTGGTACTGAGGTCAAATCAACAGAGACACACAACTGTAGTTATAATATTGGATTACGTTACTGAATGCATTTTCTAACAGATGATTAGTGATTGTATCGCCGTACATATTTTAATGAACTCTTCCAACCCCAATGTACTTATACTGAAAGCTACATTTGACGATTATTGATTATTTTGTATTAATGGTTCAAGTTATCTCACCTCGTGTTTTCGTTTTCAGCTCCTCCATCTCAGCTGATCCGTTGCAAGATGCGACTGCTCGGAAATAAAAATGATAAGTTTGTTTAACATTATAACTTTAAACTCTTTTCAGTGTTTATTTTCCACGTATGACATTCATAATATTATGTTGAAGTATTTTACCTTTGGGACATTTTTGTGATTAGGTTAGTTCAGCAGTTAAATCCATAGCACTCCTTTAAAGTGAGATTATGAACGCCACATAAGGACTACATTTCCTACAATTACACATGTTAGAGAATAGCCTCTAATAATTAATGGTTTAACAGATAATTAAGTAGCTGTAAGAAGATGTAATGACAGGGTTTGTATGAGATCTGGTTACAAAAGCATTGTAGTTACAATATAGTTAATACATGTTTTTACATGGATTATTAATGATCATAAATTAGCTTAAAATAAAGAGTTTCTACAGCGAGGAAAAGAGAGATGAATCTGACCTGAGGTCTGTCTGATCAGCTCCTTTATCACACTCTCAGTCTTACACAGTCTGACTGCGATCTCTGAAAACACCACAAACTAGACGTCACTCCAGAAATATCCTTCAAGTTCATTTTTGAGAGTGTGAATTTGAAAAGCTTTAAATCTTTGTCAGATGAACTGAATCTATCATTACTGCAATGGACAGAAGCTCTCATTTTATATATTTGAATTGTATTTGTATCCATGATCTATCTTGTGCCAGGATGATATGCAAACGTTTTTCCCCCATCTCTAAAACTGATTTCAAGACGTTTCAACATTAACCTTTAGATACCACTCCAGGCTACATGGGGCGCTGCTGAGCATCCTACACCTTCTCTCTTTGAGTGGTGCAGGAATGAGTCAAAACATTCAGAATAAGTTGGCATTTTACCATTTCCCTCGACTAAACGTCATCACGCTGAACATTAGCCACCTTTAGCTTAGCGGTGGTGACGTGAAGTCATGTGACCGTGCTGTAGTTCCTTTATAGCCCAACATTAGCCACCTTTAGCTTAGCGGTGGTGACGTGAAGTCATGTGACCGTGCTGTAGTTCCTTTATAGCCCAACATTAGCCGCCTTTAGCTTAGCGGTGGTGACGTGAAGTCATGTGACCGTGCTGTAGTTCCTTTATAGCCCAACATTAGCCACCTTTAGCTTAGCGGTGGTGACGTGAAGTCATGTGACCGTGCTGTAGTTCCTTTATAGCCCAACATTAGCCGCCTTTAGCTTAGCGGTGGTGACGTGAAGTCATGTGACCGTGCTGTAGTTCCTTTATAGCCCAACATTAGCCCCTTTAGCTTAGCGGTGGTGACGTGAAGTCATGTGACCGTGCTGTAGTTCCTTTATAGCCCAACATTAGCCGCCTTTAGCTTAGCGGTGGTGACGTGAAGTCATGTGACCGTGCTGTAGTTCCTTATAGCCCAACATTAGCCACCTTTAGCTTAGCGGTGGTGACGTGAAGTCATGTGACCGTGCTGTAGTTCCTTTATAGCCCAACATTAGCCACCTTTAGCTTAGCGGTGGTGACGTGAAGTCATGTGACCGTGCTGTAGTTCCTTTATAGCCCAACATTAGCCGCCTTTAGCTTAGCGGTGGTGACGTGAAGTCATGTGACCGTGCTGTAGTTCCTTATAGCCCAACATTAGCCACCTTTAGCTTAGCGGTGGTGACGTGAAGTCATGTGACCGTGCGTAGTTCCTTTATAGCCCAACATTAGCCGCCTTTAGCTTAGCGGTGGTGACGTGAAGTCATGTGACCGTGCTGTAGTTCCTTCATAGCCCAACATTAGCCACCTTTAGCTTAGCGGTGGTGACGTGAAGTCATGTGACCGTGCTGTAGTTCCTTTATAGCCCAACATTAGCCTCCTTTAGCTTAGCGGTGGTGACGTGAAGTCATGTGACCGTGCTGTAGTTCCTTCATAGCCCAACATTAGCCACCTTTAGCTTAGCGGTGGTGACGTGAAGTCATGTGACCGTGCTGTAGTTCCTTTATAGCCCAACATTAGCCACCTTTAGCTTAGCGGTGGTGACGTGAAGTCATGTGACCGTGCTGTAGTTCCTTTATAGCCCAACATTAGCCACCTTTAGCTTAGCGGTGGTGACGTGAAGTCATGTGACCGTGCGTAGTTCCTTATAGCCCAACATTAGCCACCTTTAGCTTAGCGGTGGTGACGTGAAGTCATGTGACCGTGCTGTAGTTCCTTATAGCCCAACATTAGCCACCTTTAGCTTAGCGGTGGTGACGTGAAGTCATGTGACCGTGCTGTAGTTCCTTTATAGCCCAACATTAGCCACCTTTAGCTTAGCGGTGGTGACGTGAAGTCATGTGACCGTGCTGTAGTTCCTTATAGCCCAACATTAGCCGCCTTTAGCTTAGCGGTGGTGACGTGAAGTCATGTGACCGTGCTGTAGTTCCTTTATAGCCAACATTAGCCGCCTTTAGCTTAGCGGTGGTGACGTGAAGTCATGTGACCGTGCTGTAGTTCCTCTATAGCCCAACATTAGCCACCTTTAGCTTAGCGGTGGTGACGTGAAGTCATGTGACCGTGCTGTAGTTCCTTATAGCCCAACATTAGCCCCTTTAGCTTAGCGGTGGTGACGTGAAGTCATGTGACCGTGCTGTAGTTCCTTATAGCCCAACATTAGCCACCTTTAGCTTAGCGGTGGTGACGTGAAGTCATGTGACCGTGCTGTAGTTCCTTCATAGCCCAACATTAGCCCCTTTAGCTTAGCGGTGGTGACGTGAAGTCATGTGACCGTGCTGTAGTTCCTTTATAGCCCAACATTAGCCTTTAGCTTAGCGGTGGTGACGTGAAGTCATGTGACCGTGCCGTAGTTCCTTATAGCCCAACATTAGCCACCTTTAGCTTAGCGGTGGTGACGTGAAGTCATGGACCGTGCTGTAGTTCCTTTATAGCCCAACATTAGCCACCTTTAGCTTAGCGGTGGTGACGTGAAGTCATGTGACCGTGCTGTAGTTCCTTTATAGCCCAACATTAGCCACCTTTAGCTTAGCGGTGGTGACGTGAAGTCATGTGACCGTGCTGTAGTTCCTTATAGCCCAACATTAGCCACCTTTAGCTTAGCGGTGGTGACGTGAAGTCATGTGACCGTGCTGTAGTTCCTTTATAGCCCAACATTAGCCGCCTTTAGCTTAGCGGTGGTGACGTGAAGTCATGTGACCGTGCTGTAGTTCCTTTATAGCCCAACATTAGCCCTTTAGCTTAGCGGTGGTGACGTGAAGTCATGTGACCGTGCCGTAGTTCCTTTATAGCCCAACATTAGCCACCTTTAGCTTAGCGGTGGTGACGTGAAGTCATGTGACCGTGCTGTAGTTCCTTATAGCCCAACATTAGCCCCTTTAGCTTAGCGGTGGTGACGTGAAGTCATGTGACCGTGCTGTAGTTCTTTATAGCCCAACATTAGCCACCTTTAGCTTAGCGGTGGTGACGTGAAGTCATGTGACCGTGCTGTAGTTCCTTTATAGCCCAACATTAGCCTCCTTTAGCTTAGCGGTGGTGACGTGAAGTCATGTGACCGTGCGTAGTTCCTTTATAGCCCAACATTAGCCACCTTTAGCTTAGCGGTGGTGACGTGAAGTCATGTGACCGTGCGTAGTTCCTTTATAGCCCAACATTAGCCACCTTTAGCTTAGCGGTGGTGACGTGAAGTCATGTGACCGTGCGTAGTTCCTTTATAGCCCAACATTAGCCACCTTTAGCTTAGCGGTGGTGACGTGAAGTCATGTGACCGTGCTGTAGTTCCTTATAGCCCAACATTAGCCACCTTTAGCTTAGCGGTGGTGACGTGAAGTCATGTGACCGTGCTGTAGTTCCTTTATAGCCCAACATTGGCCACCTTTAGCTTAGCGGTGGAACGTGAAGTCATGTGACCGTGCTGTAGTTTGTTTTCTTGTTTGAAACAGATCTATTTACAAAAATACATCATCACTGCACCACTCTATTGGTTGTCAGAAATCAGGTCCCACAGTCTGATAACAATAACATTAAATGTGATGATGATGATGATGACCTGTGTTCCTCCTCCTCAGCTGCTCCACGGTGCTCTCACTCGCCCTCAGTCTCGTCTGCAGGAACGGCAGCTCCCTGCCAGAGCTGTGGAGACAACGGAAAGATAGTTTTGCTTTAAAAATGTTTATTTATATATAAAATAATTGGTCGAAACATGAGTTGTTTCACCTGAATTTTTCTTCTTCAGGTCGTCCACTAAGCTCTCGCTCGTGTCCAGTCTGAACTCAAGAGATGAAACCTTGATGGCTCGAACTAAAAGATCCAAACAGGTGATGAACATGGTAAACATTTGACCTTCTGAAACTTAGAAACAACAACATTTAAGGTTTCCTCCAAAGACTTCACCACAATACAACATGTATAATTGCTAGTGTCTCAAGGTCATTTTATTTAGACAGGTTTCTTGATACATATGAACCCTTTACCTACCTCTGCTCTGCTCCTCCAGCTCCTCCAGCTTCCTCTTCAGATCTAAACAGTAAGAGAAGAGAGGAACTGAATGTTAGAAACATTTCAGAGTCTTTTAAAGATGAAAATGTTGAAAATGTGAAATCAGTTTCTCACCTAAATGTTTCTTCGTCACGTCGTCCTCACTCGTGATCAGTCTGAACTCAAGTGATGAACTTTGACGGCTTGAACTACAAGACCAACACAACAAAGAGTCAAGAACAAGCAGAAACACATCATTGAAAATCATTAGTCTGATCATAGTTACTGTAAGCATTAGTCTGATAGTTACTGTAAGCATTAGTCTGATCATAGTTACTGTAAGCATTAGTCTCATCATAGTTACTGTAAGCATTAGTCTGATAGTTACTGTAAGCATTAGTCTGATCATAGTTACTGTAAGCATTAGTCTGATAGTTACTGTAAGCATTAGTCTGATCATAGTTACTGTAAGCATTAGTCTCATCATAGTTACTGTAAGCATTAGTCTGATAGTTACTGTAAGCATTAGTCTGATCATAGTTACTGTAAGCATTAGTCTCATCATAGTTACTGTAAGCATAGTCTGATCATAGTTACTGTAAGCATTAGTCTGATAGTTACTGTAAGCATTAGTCTGATCATAGTTACTGTAAGCATTAGTCTGATCATAGTTACTGTAAGCATTAGTCTGATAGTTACTGTAAGCATTAGTCTGATCATAGTTACTGTAAGCATTAGTCTGATCATAGTTACTGTAAGCATTAGTCTGATCATAGTTACTGTAAGCATTAGTCTCATCATAGTTACTGTAAGCATTAGTCTGATCATAGTTACTGTAAGCATTAGTCTGATCATAGTTACTGTAAGCATTAGTCTGATCATAGTTACTGTAAGCATTAGTCTGATCATAGTTACTGTAAGCATTAGTCTGATCATAGTTACTGTAAGCATTAGTCTCATCATAGTTACTGTAAGCATTAGTCTGATCATAGTTACTGTAAGCATTAGTCTGATCATAGTTACTGTAAGCATTAGTCTGATAGTTACTGTAAGCATTAGTCTGATCATAGTTACTGTAAGCATTAGTCTGATAGTTACTGTAAGCATTAGTCTGATAGTTACTGTAAGCATTAGTCTGATCATAGTTACTGTAAGCATTAGTCTGATCATAGTTTACTGTAAGCATTAGTCTCATCATAGTTACTGTAAGCATTAGTCTGATCATAGTTACTGTAAGCATTAGTCTGATCATAGTTACTGTAAGCATTAGTCTCATCATAGTTACTGTAAGCATTAGTCTGATCATAGTTACTGTAAGCATTAATCTGATCATAGTTACTGTAAGCATTAGTCTGATCATAGTTACTGTAAGCATTAGTCTGATCATAGTTACTGTAAGCATTAGTCTGATCATAGTTACTGTAAGCATTAGTCTGATAGTTACTGTGTAAGCATTAGTCTGATCATAGTTACTGTAAGCATTAGTCTGATAGTTACTGTAAGCATTAGTCTGATCATAGTTACTGTAAGCATTAGTCTGATAGTTACTGTAAGCATTAGTCTGATCATAGTTACTGTAAGCATTAGTCTGATCATAGTTACTGTAAGCATTAGTCTGATCATAGTTACTGTAAGCATTAGTCTCATCATAGTTACTGTAAGCATTAGTCTGATCATAGTTACTGTAAGCATTAGTCTCATCATAGTTACTGTAAGCATTAGTCTGATAGTTACTGTAAGCATTAGTCTGATAGTTACTGTAAGCATTAGTCTGATCATAGTTACTGTAAGCATTAGTCTGATCATAGTTACTGTAAGCATTAGTCTGATCATAGTTACTGTAAGCATTAGTCTGATCATAGTTACTGTAAGCATTAGTCTGATAGTTACTGTAAGCATTAGTCTGATCATAGTTACTGTAAGCATTAGTCTCATCATAGTTACTGTAAGCATTAGTCTGATAGTTACTGTAAGCATTAGTCTGATCATAGTTACTGTAAGCATTAGTCTGATCATAGTTACTGTAAGCATTAGTCTGATCATAGTTACTGTAAGCATTAGTCTGATCATAGTTACTGTAAGCATTAGTCTGATCATAGTTACTGTAAGCATTAGTCTGATCATAGTTACTGTAAGCATTAGTCTGATCATAGTTACTGTAAGCATTAGTCTCATCATAGTTACTGTAAGCATTAGTCTGATCATAGTTACTGTAAGCATTAGTCTGATCATAGTTACTGTAAGCATTAGTCTGATCATAGTTACTGTAAGCATTAGTCTGATCATAGTTACTGTAAGCATTAGTCTGATCATAGTTACTGTAAGCATTAGTCTCATCATAGTTACTGTAAGCATTAGTCTGATAGTTACTGTAAGCATTAGTCTGATCATAGTTACTGTAAGCATTAGTCTCATCATAGTTACTGTAAGCATTAGTCTGATAGTTACTGTAAGCATTAGTCTGATCATAGTTACTGTAAGCATTAGTCTCATCATAGTTACTGTAAGCATTAGTCTGATAGTTACTGTAAGCATTAGTCTGATCATAGTTACTGTAAGCATTAGTCTCATCATAGTTACTGTAAGCATTAGTCTCATCATAGTTACTGTAAGCATTAGTCTGATCATAGTTACTGTAAGCATTAGTCTGATCATAGTTACTGTAAGCATTAGTCTGATCATAGTTACTGTAAGCATTAGTCTCATCATAGTTACTGTAAGCATTAGTCTCATCATAGTTACTGTAAGCATTAGTCTCATCATAGTTACTGTAAGCATTAGTCTCATCATAGTTACTGTAAGCATTAGTCTCATCATAGTTACTGTAAGCATTAGTCTGATCATAGTTACTGTAAGCATTAGTCTCATCATAGTTACTGTAAGCATTAGTCTGATCATAGTTTACTGTAAGCATTAGTCTGATCATAGTTACTGTAAGCATTAGTCTCATCATAGTTACTGTAAGCATTAGTCTGATCATAGTTACTGTAAGCATTAGTCTGATCATAGTTACTGTAAGCATTAGTCTGATAGTTACTGTAAGCATTAGTCTGATCATAGTTACTGTAAGCATTAGTCTGATCATAGTTACTGTAAGCATTAGTCTGATCATAGTTACTGTAAGAATTAGAAAACAATTATATTTTAGATTTAGAACAATTTAAAACAAACAAATGTATTCGGCTAAAGTTTATATCATTTAAAATGTTGTTGTTATTAGTTTTGTCGTTTTCTCTGAGAAGTTGTTTCCTGAAATGGGTTTCTGAAAACGTAGTTGTGTTGCATTTGATTTAGTTTGTAAAGTTTATATTATTGAAATCAGTTTTTTAAGTCACATATTTAACCGACCCTGGTCTGCTCCTCCCCCTTCCTCCTCAGCTCCTCCCCCTTCCTCCTCAGCCCCTCCCCCTTCCTCCTCAGCTCCTCCCCCTTCCTCCTCAGCCCCTCCCCCTTCCTCCTCAGCTCTCTCCCCTTCCTCTTCAGCTCCTCCCCCTTCCTCCTCAGCTCCTCCCCCTTCCTCTCAGCTCCTCCCCCTTCCTCCTCAGCTCCAGCTCCTCCCCCTTCCTCCTCAGCTCCTCCCCCTTCCTCCTCAGCTCCTCCACTGAGCTCTCACTCGCCCTCAGTCTCTCCTGCAGGAGCGGCATCTCCTCTGTGGAGACAACAGCTAGTTAGTTCTGCTTCAAAGAAACACAAACAATATGAAGTCTTCTAAATGTTCATTAATATGTTTGAGTTTTCTGGAGTAAAGAATGCTAAACCTTTTCTTGGAAGTAGTGGAAGTCATTTGGAGCGTATTCCAAAAGCATTTGATGTTCTGATATCAGAGTTAGAGCAGAACATGTGAGTCAGTTTCTCACCTGAATATCTATCCTCCAGGTCGTCCACTGAGTTTCCGCTCGCGTTCAGTCTCAACTGAAACCAGGAAACTCCACAGCTCGAACTAAAACATCAAAAACACAACAAAGGTACAAACACTAGCAGCAACACAAACTGTGATGTCCGACCTGAGACGGTGAGAATCACAAACATTATTCCTGTTAAACATCAACATGAACACCAACATTTAGCTAAAGTAACAGCACTAATTCATGCAATAACATTGTTGGTGAAGCAACACCATTGTGAGGAACTATTGCTTTTTAGGAAACAATGATATTTTATAAAACACAGCAATATTTAAATGAAGCAAACATATTTAGGGGGGAAAACAACATTTGAGGAAAACATGACTACATATTAGACGGACAGTTACATTTCAGACCAGAAACATTTCAGGAAATTCAATTGTTAAAAACGTTTATTTAAGGAAATCTAAAAATACTTTTCAATGCTCTTTTAAAGACTTAATTATCATAGAATAAAGTCTAAAAATGGAGGCTTAAAATATATTTTATTCATATGATTTTTTCTGAAACCATATAAACCCAAATCAGAATCAGGTTACCTGCCAAGTAGTTTCACACAAAAGGAATTTCCAAAAAACAAGAGGTCTAATTTCTGTTTACATGGTGTGAATAAAATAAGTGTATTTATTGAAGGTTTTAGTTGTTGTGTCTGTGAGTTTCCCGAACGACTTAAAGGTCCCTATCATCCTCCTCTCATCAATATATTACAGGTCTCAGATATATCCAGAGCCTGTCTCTGATTGGCTGAAACACCAAACATCAGCATCCCATAATCCCCTCTGTTTCAGCCCTGTTTCCAAAGTGCTGATTCTCTGTCTGTGACTTCAGATGAAAATAAGGAGCCCCTCCCCACGCCCCTTGAGCAGCCCCTCCCCCACGCCCCTCTGAGGAGCCCCTCCCCACGCCCCTCTGAGGAGCCCCTCCCCACGCCCCTCTGAGGAGCCCCTCCCCACGCCCCTCTGAGGAGCCCCTCCCCACGGACACAATAGGTGACCTTAAAGGAATAGTTCTCTTTCTCTTCTACCTTTGTCTGCTCCTCCACCTCCTCCACCTTCCTCCTCAGATCTGAGTTCAGCTCCGTGAGCAGCTTCCTGTCAGCGTCCATCTTCTCCTCCATCTTCTCTCCACCCTCCTCACCTCTCCTCATCTTCTCCTCCAT